>CM070874.1:197480796-197753296 GCA_036365515.1 Torymus aiolomorphi
TTATAGATTTCAGAATTATCTCCGATAGATACTACTTTATAATTATCCGTCACTTTTGCGAAACTTATTAAATTTCTATCCATATCTTTCACGTAAAATACATTTTTCAATTCAATTTCTATCATATCATTAAACGTTTTAAATTTACTATTTACATGACCGACTTTTGTTGCTTCAAAATTCTACCATCGCCTACTTTAACATTAATCGGCTCTTTCAATATAATCGCGTCACTAAAATAATTTTCGTTATTTATGACATGGTCTGTACAATCGCTATCTAAAATCCACTCTATTTTGTTTTCATTTACATTACCTTATTCTGTATTCGCAGACCTTATTTCTACTGAACTGCTAAACGCTTCCTTATTCTTAGCGCTCTGATGACCTCCGTTGTTGTCATCACTGCCTCGCGCGCCTCGGCCGCGTTGTCTGTAGCCGCTCCTTCCACGCCGGTTTGAACTTGATCCTCGCTGTTGACTATCTCCTTGTCCGCTAGCGCCTCCTCGCTGCTGCGTGTTATAGTCTCTGCCGCCTCCTCGATGCGGCGTCCCTTGATTCCACGAATTGTTTTTCGTTGGGCAGTCGTACTGAATATGCCCCTGTCTTCCGCAACTGTAGCACCTTTTCTTTTCTTGCTTTTTCTCAAACACAAATGCATTTGTCTTTGCACTTTCACTGGCACTGTTTTCTTTTAATTCTACCATCTTAATTTTGTTCTTAACATATTCTACAGTTTGTTCCTCTTCTTGATTAGTACATCGATTAAATCCCCAATGTGACTCATCGAGTCCGGTAATGTCCTTAACATGTAGTTCATTTTTTCTTTCTCCGTCACATTTGCATCAGCTTCTTTCAACTCGTTCACTGATTTTTCAAATTCGTTAAAAAATTCCATCGAGTTACTAAAATCTTTCAATTTCATATTTTCCAATTCATTTCTGCAAATTATTTGTAGAGCTGTCGATTCTTTTAAATACGTACTTTCAAATTTTCTCATAACATCAAACGCCGTTTCTTTGTCACTTATCAATTCCATTTGTTTGTTTGAAATTGCAGCATATATATAATTTATGGCTTGCAAGTCTTTCTCATCCTAATCAACTTTATCTGTTTCCACTTTTGCACGCGTAACTACAATATCACACTTTTTCATCTTGAAATACATCATTATGTGTTTCTTCCAACTGCTGTACTCTTGTCCATCAAAAATCGGTATTTTTACTTCTTGAATTTTTTCTTCCTTTTTATCTTCTTTATTTTCAACATCAAAAAATTCTTCTTCACTTTCACTCTTAGTTTTGTGAGGCTCTTCTTTTACGCTCATGCGCCTTCCTTTCTCGCGCTTACCACGCGCTTAACTTAAAAACACTATCCCTTTCGTGGAATTAATGTGCGCGTTACTGCTCTCGAGAGAGACAGTACCGACACTGATCACCAACCAGGCACTATGCTACCATGTTAAGATACTTGGATGGGACACAGGGCTTCTTCAAATAAGTCACTCTCAAATAGAACAGTTACAACGTTTATTAACACTCAGTAACTTCAGTACAGCTCTCTCTCTCTCTCTCTCTCTCTCTCTCTCTCTCTCTCTCTCTCTCTCTCTCTCTCTCTCTCTCTCTCTCTCTCTCTCTCTCTCTCTCTCTCTCTCTCTCTCTCTCTCAATACAATCGTTCACGACGGAGGACGACAGCCGAGTGCTGCTCCCGCTCACGCTCACCATACGCTTACTACTATACCCATGTGATGGCGCTGCGCACACACTTTCTAGTTCTCAGATATAAATGTACCTCATATCTTAACAGAACTTTTCTAATAAATAGTATACAAACTCTTCATCTTCACCAAATTTCAAAGAAATTAAAACAATTTTAATGTAGTTATATTGTGCGACAACAAAGAAAGTCATTTTCAAAAAGACTAAAACTTTAAATATCAAACATTTAAAAAAATAACCATATAATTTGGATGAAATTATAAACAGGTATTGCCTATATTGCATACAAAATAGTCTATAAATTTCAAGCTAATACATGAAGTCGTCATTGAGAAATTACGATTTCGAAAAAAACCGTAAGAGAATTTTAACCTTAAATATCTCTAAAAATCATGAGACAATTCTTTTACCTAAAGGACTTATACGATAATATATAGACTCTACATCTCCAAAAAATTTCAACATGATTAAACCAATTTTTTTTCTCTAGTTATCATACGACAAAGAAAATAACTTTGTAAAATACGAAAATTTTCAAAAGCAAATATCTCAAAATATAATCGTACGATCTAGATGAAAATTCGTACACATATTATCTTTATCACATACAAAATTGTCTATAAATTTGGAGCTGATGCATGGAGCGGTTTCCGAGAAATTATGATTTGAAAAAAAGGTTAAAAAAATTTTAACCTCAAATATTTCTGAACTTTCTGGACTAACCATTTTGCCCAAAGAACATGAGTGAGAGCTATAAAAAATCTACCTCTACACGGTGGCCAGGAAGCAACGATAGGTTGCATGAAAATGTCGACAAAAACGGCAAGCGGGGTTGTATTTGTTGATGATTATAGATAAAAAATTCGTTGGATTTGAAATCCTAGCTGCTCCTATTTCAAAGATATTCACATTTTACATATTTCTGACAGCATTAGTTTTTGCGATATAGAAAGGGCGTGTTTTTTAATCTTTGGAACATATTTATGCAATATATATTTGATATTTTATATTTTATACGTAAATTTACATATATTTATACAGAAATCTGTAAATAAATAAATAAATATATATACCTGGGGAGAAAGGGGAAGCTTTATCTGATGATTCGCCCGAAAATAAATATTTTCTTACTTTACAATCCTGAGTGACTTTTTTTCTTTATTGCGTCGAATGATGAACATGAATACTCAATCAAACGGAGTAGTACGCAGGACTACCGCTACGTGGCGTAGTCCCTGGTGCGTATACAGAGCAGCATATACTAGCTTCTTTCCCACTATAAAAAAAACTGTCCGTAGGATATAAGTATACCGGCCCAACGATTCGCTTGTATTAATTTGCGACCAAGTTGTTTGTCACTCGATTGCTGGTTTCCGAATTCTTATCAACTGATTATTGTTGAAAGAGCTTTTCATCAGATTAATTTGTATTTTTTTGAAAATTGCATAGAGTATTGATATAAGTATCGTCGATAATTTCTGAATTTTTTAAAGTAAATAGTGCTTATTTGTATAGCGATCAGAACAGTTTTCTATTGATAAATAATGTCCATTATTCATCCGAAAAATAAATGCGATCACGAAGAAAATCGGACAAAAGTATGCGCTCCATGCGGGAAGAAAATAATTTTTAACAATAAACCTTCTCAAAATTTTGTATTGACTAAAGAACATATCAAAGTGATAAAAGAGCATATTAATTAATGATCAGTTCGATACTTCTAATAGAAAATTCCGAAAAGTATATGTAGTACTTGTCGACTAACTATGAATGAATCTGAAAAAAAGACTTTCAAAAGACCTTGTCCAACTATGCCCAATTACGAGGATCTTAATTTGGCAAAAGAAACAAGAACGAATATTTGCAACTGTTCCATTTGCCTAACAGCGCGACTTACTAGCCATTCAAAATCAAAGAAAGGTAAAGGTCACGTTCGTAAATTTTCCACCAAAATTGATTTAAATAATGGCCTTGATGGTACTGTGCGTCAAAATGCTTCACTTTCTGAAAGTGAAGCAAATGTAACTCAACCTAGAACTTCAATTGAAATTTGTAGCAGCTGTTTCCAGGTAATAGGCAAAGGCATTCCACACTCTTGCATGGGTTCTTCGGCTAGCGCACGTGATAACGTACTTAATATAGTAAAAAAGTTACCTGAGAAACAGCAGAAGCAAATAGTGACTACTGTTTTAAAAAGAAAAATTTTGAACAGTGACGAAAAAGCCAACGGTGAACTTCTTTTGAATACGTCGGGATCTAAACTTCGCATAACTGTAAATAAAAAAAAGAGAAGCAAATAAGCTTTTCTGCTCAAAGTTTAGATAACTTTCAAGCTGCAACTGCATCCTCTTCAAATTATATGAAAAAATTAGTAAACTTTATTCGTAGTTCTGCTGGGAGAAATTCCGTTCCAACGAATTACAACCAACATATGTATGACAAATCTAAGATGATGGAAGATATTTATAAAGAAGGTTTCAACGAGTTCGAAACGGTCAAAGGAGAAATTAAAAAAAGACCAGTCATGTATGCTAATGCTACAGAACTTCTTGACTTTATTTTTGATAAACGAAAAATTCAACATATACAAGAAACAAAAATAAAATTAATGGCAGATGGAGGCCAAGGTTCCTTCAAAATTTCTCTTTCCATTTTAACCCAAGAAGATAAGCTAAAAGAAAATGAATCAGGTGAATGTAAAAGTAAAAACGTTTCATATTACTCCTCTGGTGGAAGTGTTGCAAATACTAGTGTCTATAAATTAATTTTATTATGCATAATTCCTGCGATTAAAGAGACCTATGAAAATTTCAAAACCTTAGTCGAATTAACTAGACTGAATGAGATACATTTCAAATTCATTTCAGACTTAAAACTTGTTCTACTTGCTAATGGACAGCAATCAGCATCAGCTACTTACCCTTGCCCTTACTGTTTTGTGACAACAACTGAATTGGAAAGTTATGATAAAGTGATTGACAATGATGGAAACAATAATGAAGAAAATCTTAATTTGAAGACATACAAGCAGTTGAAAGGGCATTATTTTCAATTTGCAAGTATCGGAAGCGACAAAAAAAAAGCTAAAGAATGTCATAGCACAGTCCATCATCCTCTTTTTATTGAAAAAGATAACGATGAAGATGATGTCATATACGTACTTCAAAAGTGCATTCCTCCTGAACTGCATCTATTACAAGGTTTTGTCAACCATCTGTTTTGGGATGGTATAGTTAAAATTAAAGGTATTGGAAAGGAAAAAGCTTTGTTGTGGCCAAATAAATTAGGTATAAGTCATAAAAGCTATCAAGGAGATTTTTTTGAAGGCAATCATTGCCGAAAACTCCTTAAAGAAGCGGATAAATTACAGGATCCTGAAATTTATGAGCATGTAGGGCCGTTTCGATTGCAGCCTTATATTGTGGCATTTAAAGTGATGAACAAAATTGTTAACACTTGCTTTAATGCAAAAAAAGGCGGATCTTACTGATCTTGACAAAAATCTAAGCGAACTCCGCGAAGCTTTAAAATGTGCTAAAATTTCTCAAACACTCAAACTCCATATTATTCTAGAACATTTAAAACAAGCCATTATATTCTTGAATAACGATGGTTTAGGATTATGGTCTGAACAGGCTGGGGAGTCTATTCATAAGGAGTTCAAGAAATTCTGGGAAAGATTTAAAATAAATATGATCTCAGAACCAAATTATTTGACACGGTTAAAGAAAGCGGTAGTAACATTTTCATCACAGCATATTTAAATCTGTTAACTTAGTATATAATAAAAATAATCGTAAAATTTTTTTAAAAAAATACAAACAAAAATTAAAAATCCATAAAAAAAATAAAAAAATGTATAAAAAATTTTAAATAAATAAAAAAAAATTTAAATATAAAAACGAAAAAAAAACATAAAAAAAAAGAAAAAAAAACCAGGTGCAAAGTAAGTTGCCTCCACGTGGTTGCACCTTGGAAACGTTAAAACCGGCTAAAAACTTACGTAAAATTATATGTTAATATACTACATACACACATATGCATATTTACACACGTACATACATTTGAAGCTTAAACACTCATAAGTTTTTTAATATTGACATATAAATATGTTAGAATGAGAATAGTTACGTTCGATCGAATCATTAGGCAAATCGCGACAAGGCTGCTCCCTGCTCCTTGTACATATACATTTTTTTATTTATGTTTATATTTACGTATTTTATATTGCATAAATATGTTCCAAAGATTAAAAAACACGCCTTTTCTATATCGCAAAAATTGATGCTATCAAAAATATGTAAAATGTGAATATCTTTGAAATAGGAGCAGCTAGGATTTCAAATCCAACGAGTTTTTCATCTATAATCATCACCAAATACAACCCTGCTTGCCGTTTTTGTCGACATTTTCATGCAACCTATCGTTGCTTCCTGCACACCGTGTCTACAAGGAATTTCAAAGCGATTAAGTCAATTTTACTCCCGTAATCGTTGGACATACAAAACTCTTTTTTTCATATTTCAGTTTTTTTCTGAAAAACTAGTCAACAAAATGAATTTAAATTTTTACAGATTACAGCTATTTATATTCTGCATTATCATGATTTTTCTCAAGAAAATTGACCGTCTAGTTTAGGAGTTATAAGCTTTAAAAAAAACACACTTTTGTTAATAACAAAAGAACCGTGATAGATAATTTTTTTTAGAAAATATAGGTATTTTAATGCTCTTTTGAATGCTATCTATTCGATTCAAATATCTCGATCATTACAAAAAAGCAAAAATCAATTTTGAGGAAATCGAAAATTCGAAATGAAATAAAAACGCATCGGCGCAAATTTTGTCCCACCGTCACACAAAAAAAAAACATAAAAAATGATACCTATCCGGTCAAAATCGATCGAGTAGAAGCTCAGGTTCAGGCGTATACACACGCATATACACACACACATATACACATGCATCCATAGAAACATTTTTCAAAAATCACGTATTTTGATTACTAACACCTCGAAAAACAATTAGAACATGTTTTTGCAATAACTCAAAAAATTACTATCACACAGCTTCCTCTAGGAGGAAGCAATACATGATTTTTGAAAAATGTCTGTATGGATATGCGTGCGTGCGTGCGTGCGTGCGTGCGTGCGTGCGTGTGTGTGTGTGTGTGTGTGTGTGTGTGTGTGTGTATGCCTGAATCTCAGCTTCTACTCGATCGATTTTGACCGGATAGGTCTCATTTTTTTTTTTTGTTTGACGGCGTGTCAACAATTCGTTTTTTGATTCGCTGATGCGTTTTTGTTTTATTTCGAATTTTCGATATTCTCAAAATTGATTTTTGCCTTCTCTTAATGATAAGATCGAAATATTTGAACCGAATGGATAGCATTCGAAAGACCATTAAAAGATCTATATTTTCTAAAAAAAAATTTCTCTAGCTATCACGGTTCTTTTGTTATTAACAAAAACGTGTTTTTTTTTTAAAGCTTATAAAACCTAAACTAACCGATCAATTTTCTTGGGAAAAATCATAATAATGCAGAATATAAATAGCTGTAATCTATGAAAATTTGAATTCATTTTGTCGACTAGTTTTTGAGAAAAAAATTGAAATTTGAAAAAAATGGGTTTTGTATGTACAACGATTACGGGAGTAAAATTGGCTTAATCGCTTTGAAATTCCTTGTAGAGGTAGATTTATGATAGCTCACAGTCGAGTTCTTTGACAAAATGATTAGCCCAGAAATTTCAGAAATATTTGAGGTTAAAATATTTTTAACCTTTTCTTCAAATAGTAATTTCTAGAGGAGGGCTTCATGTATCAGCTTCAAATTTATAGACAATTTTGTATGTGATATAGATAATATGTGTGCGAATTGTCATCTAGATCGTAAGATTACTTTTCGAGATATTTGATTTTGGGAGTTTTCTTATTTTGTAAAGTTATTTTCTTTGTCGCATGATAACTACAGAAAACAAAGTTGGTTTAATCATGTTGAAATTTTATGGAGATGTAGAGTTTATATATTATCGTATAAGTCCTTTAGGTAAAAGAATTGTCTCATGATTTTTAGAGATATTTAAGGTTAAAATACCTGTGTAAAATTTCATCCAGATTATACGGTTATTTTTTTAGATGTTTGATATTTAAAATTTTAGTATTTTCGAAAATGTCTTTCTTTGTTGTCGCACAATATAACTTCATTAAAATTGTTTTAGTTTCTTTGATATTTGGTGGAAATGTAGAGTTTTATATTATTTATTAGAAAATTTCTTAGTGTAAAAGAATTCGTTTATAAATTTCAGAGATATTTGAGGTTATAACTATTTTAGCACTCTTTTAGAATCGTAATTATTTGGGAACGCATTTATGTATACTAGAAAATGGAACTGACATGCGATGCGCTATGCGCCGATGCGCGCGTGTTGTATACCTGCTTTTATTTTATAACAGCCATTTATTATTTTTAAGGTTAGAACCTTTTTCTTACATCAGAAATTCCAGAAAGAGCACATAAATACGAACAGGCATACTACTAAAGACAAGTGCCCTATGTGTGAAATTTCACAAAGAAAATATAATTAGAAGTAAAGGTTATTTTGGAATTTTATAAGGTTTTGACGATAATGTTACATCAATTACTTTATTTATTTTTCACAAATAATTAAAAAAAATCGTACTCATTATTTTATTCATAATTTATACATAATTTCAAAATTAATAATTTTTAATCTTCATAAATGAATTTAATTATAATTATGTCATAAATTGTTACAACAGTATTTCTCTTTGTCTCTACTACAGATTAATTCGGCGAAATAGTGTCGGCCGTTCTGACTTGTTAACATGCGTTAACATATACAACTTTTTAAGAGCCTGAAGAGTTTGACAGATCAGTCAACGAAACGTCGCTCAAAAAATATAAGAAATAAAAGTGTTTTATTTCATACATTACCCCCGCCGGATCGAGAAAGGCATCATTTCTACAAATCAAAATATTATTTAATTGTTATATTAATTATCTAAAATATTGGTTATTTGAAGGCATTTTAAGTTGTCGATTTTGAGGCGTTTAGAGCTATTGATTTGAAAGTGCTCTGGGCTACGCCGATCAATTGGTTATTGATTTGTTCAGAGTTGCCAATTATAAGGCGTTCTGAGCTGCTGGTTTGAAAGCGCTCTGGGCTACGCCGATTAATCGATTATTAATTTGCTGAAAATTGTAAGAAAAAAAAAAAAAGTAAATTAAGAAAATATATCTTACCGATTTGTAGGTAATACCGTCTATAATCGATGTTATTATAAGTATGAAATCAATCGTTATCTGTAAAATTATTTCTTCATGGTAATTAAAAAAGTTTTTCCTTTCAGAAAAGAAAGGTTAACAGTACAAAAACTAACTTTTAAATTAACTATATGAGAGTGATATAGTTTTCGATTTGTATCATTTATAATTAAGTTTTAATGATTGTATAGAGTATTTTTAAATATATTCTAACAACACAATTTGTCTATAGTCCTTTTATTTAATCTGATCTCATCTATTCAATAAGCACTCTCTACAAATGGTAATAATTTTTTTCATGACCGTACAAATAATAATATTGTTAATAAAACTTTCTACGAAAGTATAAAATAAGGCAAGTATAGAAGTTTTCTCTGTATAATCTATAAAATAATATTTATGATTTTTTAAAAGAAGTCAAATAAATACTATAGTAAAAAAGTCTTTTACTTCTTTGAGTTAATGTATGCACAACAAATTATATGTAAGTACATACAAATTGTTCACTGCAAATCAAACAAACGAAAGTTGTGAAATCAATTATCGATAGTCAAGTAATGCAAACCATTCTCCGAAAAACTATATGACTATGTTCTCATAAATATATTTGTACACTCCTACAGAACTTTATAGTACCTACGTACTTTACGCCCGCGTGGGCGAAAATTATTTTAATTATATAACTATAATGCCTTCTTTTTATTTCTAAAATTCATAAGAATTTTTTCAGGTATTCACGAAAATTCAAAGCCTATATAAAAAAATTACATAGTTACCAACACATTACTATATTACATTATTCCTTCTCCATTTTGAACTTTCTATAATATTACGCATCTTGGAAGGACAAGAGAAGTCTAGAGCTGCTCTAGCAGGGGTGTTCCTTCGATCTGCCGTACATACTTGGCGGGCCCGACGGTTTGCAGTTCAAGGTGTAAGGCATGGTCATTTTCATATAAATATTCATATGTTTAAAGATCTGATAAAATGTATAAATGGGTTGCTTCTACATATTAACTACTGATCTATGAATCTATCACTCTGTTTTTAAGTAGAAAGTACACACCCGCGTGAAAATATCATATGAGATCTCATATGAGATCGCATAATATGTAAAATTGCATATGACATCACATATAAGATTTCATACGAGATATGCGCTGTCTGAAATTCTCATATGAGATCTTATATGATATTTACACGGGGGAAAAGGATATAAAGGATATAACATATGTTGCTTATAAAACGGTTAGTAAAATGTAAAGGACTTTTAAGCAGGCTATAAATTTATATGAATTTTTTATTTTATTCTCATTTAAAAAGGACGGACACAAGGAAAAAAACCGCTGCCAATTCATTGGCCCGTAGCTTCCTCAACCGTAATTTGTTGATTCCTTTAATTAATTTTTAAGAACAAAATTTATAATTTTTTAAAAAATGTATTGCATAATTATAATTAAATTCATTTATGAATATTAAAAATTGTTAATTTTTAAATTTATTTATTTATTTATTATTTATTTATATCAAATTTATATAAATTTTGAGCTGATAAATAAAGTTATCATTTGAAATAGAAGTAAAATATCTATATTTTATAATAAAACAAATAGCTATCACGGTTGTTTTGTTATTAATTGTGACATGGCAAATTGCATGCCGCATAAAAGGCAGGAAGAGATCTGCACGGCGGCCGTGGCGAGCTACGCCTCGACACACGAGCACACACATGCGCGCGCCCGTCCCTCGCCGCTGCTTTCTCAGCGCACTAGTCCCTCCCCTCCCGTATCCAGCAGGCCAGGAGTCGGAGGAACCAGCAGCAGCTACAGCGAGGACAAGCTGTAGCTGGAGCCTGAGTGAGCTCGCTCTCCCAGGCGGCTGACAGGAGCAGACGACAGCCGAGAGAAGGAGAGAACGAGAGACGCAGTGGCTCAGCGCTGTATCGGCCATCCGCCGGAGGGCGCGTGCGAGCATCGGCCGTATACGGACCGCTCGCGCGCGCAGCAGTGAAGACGACGGCCGATGGACGAACGAGGGAACGGCGGAGAGAGCAGCGTGAGTCCACCGGCCGGCATTTTTCCATTCTGTCGCCAACCGCCGTGCCGCGTGCTCGCGATAGTGTTTCGCTGCCGACGTTGTGTGCGTGCCACTGCGCCCTGCTGACCCTCGTCACCGTCTGGAGAGGCAGCGCCCTAGGAAGAGCAAGAGAGAGAACGAGAGAGCGAGAGGAAGCAGCAGCAGCAGCGTCCTGGCCAAGGTTTGCCCTTTTTATATTCCCGTCCCCGGTTTCCAAGTGCGTGTGTGTGCGCGTCCGAAGCGGGAGCCACGAGCCTCCGAATTCGCGCCAGCTGCAGCACGTACTGTAGCTGCAGCTTAGAGTAGGGTTTTTCTGCTCCCGGCTGAAGCTAGCCGGCGAAGGCTTATGAGCGGTGCAATTGACGCGTGCACCTGGCGCCCATATCATTGTACTGTACATTAGATTGATGTTAATAAACTACCTAAAGTTTTACTCGGTTGTTTATCTGTTATATTTGAGAATTACCCGCGAACCTCTGCCTTGATCCCCGGCAGAGCGTTACAAGTGGCGCAGCCAACGTGGGGCCACGGTAAAGGCCGTGGCAAAGTTAAGGGATCCGCGTCGTGATTTCGCCATTGCGGCGCGCACACACAACGGGGAACCGCGCAGGAGAAGCGTTCTGGCAGCCATTTTGCGCTCAAAGTATCTACCGCGTGCAGGTGTTAATAGACGCCGTGAGCAAATTGAATTTAGCCAGACGCTTCAGATTAAGTTGCTGGAATGATTTTGTTTCAAATAATAATTTAATTACTGAGAAATTTTATTGCAATTTGTGCGTGATTTTGCGATTAAGAGTTAATGAGATACTCGCAAAATCACATCTTGCTACAGCTCTAGCCACGCGGCATAAAAGAATTTTTGCAACGCGTTCAGGGAGTGTTTAAGATTAAGAGTAACTTCCTGAACACGCGTACACGACAGAATCATTTTCCTGTTTTACGTTGTGGGTTTGACATTTCCCTTTTCCATTTCGGTGCTTATTTTATTTTACTCTACTTTCTTCCCCCTTTGGAGAGATTGCTCGCTTACGCTCCTTTCCGCATAACCTTCTTAATAGAAACGGGAGGGAAAATTCGCTGAGGGATTGCAATTCGCGGTGCAGAAGCAAGTGCGTAATTGTCGCACTTTACCTTCTCACATCAACTCGGTTGATTGGCTTGATTTTCTTTCTTTGTTTTTCGCTTGCTTTGCTTGTTTTAGATTTAGTCTTTTTGGTTCTGCTAAAGTTAGAATTTGTAATAGTAAAACAAAGTAAATTTTGAGTAAATTTAGATTGCGAAGGAAAATCAACGAAGCCATTCGACCGAGGCTGACTGAGAAGGTATTCAAGATGGAAAATCATGACTGGAGCTGGGCTTCGCTCGGTGTCGACGAGAATGATCTAATGTGCGTCGACCCGATAGCTGCAGCTGAAGCGCTGAAGCGATCGATTAATAAATTAACCGACGGGGAAGTCGCGATGACTGCTCAGCGGTTCGGGCTGAATATTCGCTCGGACGCGATCATATTGCGTAATAGGTTGGAGAGGCACGAGATGCGAGGCCATTTTGGGGCAGACGCCGCGCCATGGGACCCGGCCAGAGACGAGCCGGCGGACGAGTCCACTTCTGCGCATAGTCCTTCGTCGTCGAGTAGGCATTCTGTTGCACGTTTTTCGCCATCTAGGGTTCCAGTGCAGCCGGTGGTAGCCCCAGAGTATTCAGAAGCAGAGCCGCTCTCCACAGGCCAATCGATAGGTAGATTTCGCGATCCAATTTCGATGGAGGAGCCGTCGCAGACTTTTACGTCGAGGCTGCACATCGAAGTGAGTGAGCCGCGGCGTGCGGCCGAGCAGCCTACAGCTGGCAGCCATGTTGCTCCAGCGATACAGAGTTCTGATGCGCAGAGGCGTGTTAGCATCGCCGCACCGGAAGTGTTTCATGACAAGAGGGGGTCAGCTCCTAATCCGCGTGCACAATCCACACGTTATCCTCTCGGTCCACTTCGTGCTCACGAGCATAGCACGTTCATGAAAAATAGTATGGATTTAACGAGTGTGGCGAGTGCGCGGAACGAGATTCCATTATCTGCGAGTGAAGGAGAGGCGGTGAGGCAGCCGAACAGATTGTTCGATGGTACGTCGTTTTTGCCGCTTCCAGCGTTGCCGTCGCAGCAGATGAGATACCCGGCTGCTCCGTCCACGAGGTATCAGGGAAGAGAGTTCAGCAGCGGTATTTCCGAAGTTGGTTCGTTCCCTTCGGCGAGTATTCCTCAGCTTTCAGCTAATGTTGCTCTAGGAAATTTCGACGGCGTAGCAGGGCCTGCTGTCTACTCACAATTTCCAATGCCGCGAGTAACACCAGGTTATCATGAGCCGCCTCTCATGTCCTCAGCGTCCCTCGCTCAAAATTTTGTTTCAGCTGGAGCTTCACAAGCGAGCGGATTGGGGCACGAGTCAAGCCGGTGCGCCCGTATTACAATCAGCCAGTGCCGCCACCGTCGTTTCAGTATCCGCCTGGGTATTTTCCGCTACCTCGTGTCCTCGCAGCCGATGATGTCCAATGCTCCAGGGTATCTATGGTATAATGGTAACATTCCGCATTCTGGGTTGTATTTTCCGCCTGCAGTCCCACCGCCAGCTGCCACAGGATTCTCATCAGCTCTGATGCATCCTGCTGCAAACTTCCAGTCTCACCCGGGAAGATTTGATGTCTCTGCTCCTGGGCTGAGTCAAGATGCGTCGTTTTTCGAGCGTTCATCGCTTTATAAAGAGAAACGCACGGCGGAGCTACTCACCAAGTGGCATATTTCGTTTAAAGGGGATAGCAAAAGAGACCCCGAAAGTTTCATTGCAGACTTAACAAAATGCAAAGAAACTTACAAACTGACTCTCGAGGAAATAGTGAAAGCCTTGCCCGCAGCTCTCGATGAGGAGTCATGGCAGTTTCGCCGAGAGTATCAGTTCTGGAGGACGTTCGAGGAATTTGTGGACGCGTTTCGCCTACAGTACAGCTTTGAAGATGTGCAGGAGAGACTACGGAAGGAGCTGGAGGCGCGCACGCAAGGACCAAGTGAGGAGATCTCCACCTATTTACTGAAGGTGCGTGACCTACTGGATCAGCTAAAGCCGCCGCTTACGTTAGGAGAGCAGCTAGATCGAGTATACCAGAAGCTCCATCCTTCGTACCGGCTGCGCATCGAGAAGAAAGATTTTGAAAATTTTCCGGAATTGTAAAAACTATGCAAGCGAGAGGAGCTGCGTAGAGCTCAGGAGAAGGCGTACAAGCCGCCACCTCCAATTGCGGATTCAGCTTTCCCTGCTTCAGCGTACACTCCTCCGAAGCAGCAGCGGCAGGTGAAACTAGCCTCAGTGGTTCCGAGCATACTAGAAGAAAACGAGCTGAAGCTGTCCAGCTCAAGCAATCTCGCTCCTGTAGCAGCCATACAGACGGAAGGAGGAGAGAAGCAGCGATCGTCGAGAGAACGGAAGTTCAAATCAACGGATGGACAGCGGGAAGAGAAAAAAGATCGGAAACGATATGCTCGCAGCAAGAGTAAGAGTCGCCGCAGCGACCAAAAGGGAAATGCTTGAGCGAAGCCGGCGGAGAGCGAGCCTAAACAGGAAGAGCTGAAGATCGAGACCGTCCCCCCGAAGGCGAAGTACGAGGACATGCAGCGACGAAAAATGCGAGAGCCATGTTTCCGCTGCGGCCAAGCCGGACATTGGAGACGTGAGTGTATGAATGCTGCAGTCTGCCTAATGTGCGGACAGCCTAATACCACGGCGCGTCGATGCACCAAGTGCAATTCGACTACGGCGGCGGGAAACGAGAAAGAGGGGAAGTTAGCGGAGTCAACTCACCCCCTCCTACTTCAGACTCGACTCCTCCCACTTCTGATTCGATCGCTCTTACTCCGGAAAACAGTTCGGCTGCAGCTATGAGCGAGGGAGACAACCCACAAGTTCTAGCTCCCGAATCACTGATAATGAGAAGTGCTATCAGCAACGTCGAGCCAAAGTTATTCTTCAACATAGAATTGAATGGAAGAAAACTCTTAGGCATGCTGGACGATGGTTCCGTTCACTCGTATCTCGGCAAAGGTGTCAGCAAGGAATTTGCCGAGAAATTGGAGCAGGAAGCAGCTTCAGTACGCGTAGCTGACGGAGGTGCAGTGAAGCTACAAGGAGTACTGAATGTGACGGTGAGCATCGATAATACGAAGTTATCTATGCTATTCCGGGTAGCAGATGAGCTTCAGTACGACTGCATTCTCGGAATCGACTTCAAGCGATAGTTTAAGATGAAGATCGACTACGAGAACGATACATGGTGGACACCGAAGGGAGTAGTGCATCAGTTTTACCCTTATGGCCAAGATCCAACCCGTTTTCCAGCTTTAGCCAGCATAGGAGGACTGAGTTGTGCTGCAGCTGATCAGCAGTTGCTTATTGAAGAAATCAAACGGAGATTGATTCCACCAACACCGGAAAAGCTAGGGTTAGCTAATGTCGCCCGCATTTCATTGACATTCAAGGAAATGAACCCATTAGCCAAGCTCCTCGGAAGTATACTCCGAAGATGTTGCAAACGACTTGGGCTGAAGTCGATAGGATGCTGGAGGAGGGAATTATCGAGCCATCTGATAGCCCCTGGCGAAGCTGCCCTGTGTTAGTTCCAAAATTGTATGACTTGTTCCGATTTTGCATAGACTATAGGCAAGTTAATAAGCATACTAAGTCTATCGCGTATCCATTGCGAAACATGGACGATGTACTAGATAAGTTAAGTTCCGCTAAGTATATTTCTAAGCTAGATTTAAGCTAGGCATACCACCAGATTCCGTTGGATCCGAAGTGCAGAGAGGTCACCGCATTTTCAGTACCAGGGCGAGGACTTTTCCACTTCATCCGGTTACCATATGGGCTGACAAATGCTCCAACTGTGTTCCAGCGCATCATGGATAACCTATTCAAGGCTGCCTGGGAACCCTATGTGTTCGCCTATTTAGACGATGTCATTATCGTCTCGCCGACATTTGAAGAGCACACAAAGTGGTTAGAGATCGTGCTCACGGCGTTAGAAGACGCAAACCTACAGATTAACCTCAAGAAGTCTGAGTTTTGTTGCGCTGAGGTTAAGTACTTAGGTTATATCGTTATCGAAGACGGACTGAAGACTGATGAAGATAAAGTCAAGCCCATCCTTGAGTACCCAGCGCCCATCAACTTCCGGCAGTTAAGAAGATTTCTCGGCATGATTGGCTGGTACTCCAGATTCATAGCTCACCTAGCAGGGTATAAAGCACCGCAAACCAAGCTGCTGAGGAAGGATGTTCGGTGGCAGTGGCACGAAGAGCAACAGCAAGCGTTCGAGAAGCTGAAGCACGCACTGACGCAAGCTCCTGTGCTTACAAGGCCAGATCTGTCGCTACCTTTCACTCTGCAAATAGATGCGAGTGATTATGCTATAGCTCGAGTACTGACACAGGTATTTGATGGCGAGGAGCACTCTATCTATTTTGTGAGTAGGACTCTGTCGAAGGCAGAGAGAAATTATACAGTCACTGAGAAGGAGTGCCTCGCCGTCTTATGGTCCGTCGAGAGGCTGCGAGGTTATTTGCTAGGTGAGAAGTTTACAGTAATCACAGATCACCACAGCCTGTTATGGTTAAATAACCTCAAAGACCCAGCTGGGCGATTAGCCAGATGGAATACGGCTCTGCAAATGTACAACATTGAATTTGTACACCGCAAAGGTGCGCTGCACAAAGTTCCGGACGCGCTTTCGCGTGCTTGGGAAGGAACTTATGAGCTCGCAGCTATCGCCACTGCTACAGCTGAAGATCCATGGTATCAAGGGAGAATCAGCAATATCGAGAAAAACCCTAGGAAATACCCGGATTGGAAGGCAGTAAATGGCTTACTGTACGCGCACCGTCCGAATAAGACTGTGGATCCGTTGCTGCCGGACATGGATGCGTGAAAGCTCGTCCTCCCTGAAGCAGATCGAGAAAAAGCTCTAGCTGAAGCTCATAACACTCCACAAGCAGCTCACTTAGGTGTGGAGAAGACTTTTGCGAGAGTGGCGACATATTATTATTGGCCAGGCTATTATCGAGATGTGTGTTGGTACGTAGCTGCCTGCCAAGTCTGTCAAGCTCAGAAAAGCTCTCAGCAAGCTCCAGCTGGGCTGATGACGGAGAGAAACTTGGACGGTCCATGGGTTGTCGTAGCAGCTGATATAATGGGCCCAAAACCTCCCTCGTGTACTGGTAACAGGTATATAATTGTCTTTGAAGACCTGTTTACTAGATACGTTGAGCTGAAGGCGCTGAGGAAAGCAGATGTTAAATTAGTGCTAAAAGCATTTGCGGAATTGATCGTAAATCGTTGGGGTTGCCCTCGGGTTTTGCTTACGGATAATGGCACCGAATTCTCTAACCGGATGGTTACTGAGAGATTAGATGAATATGGAATTCTACAATCCACGATTTCGCCCTACCATGCACAAGCAAACCCTGTGGAAAGAGTCAACCGTAATTTACGACCAATGATCAACAGCTTTTTAGCCGAGGATCACCGAGATTGGGACTTGCACTTAAACGAATTGTGTTTCGCGTTAAATAGTGCTGTGCACTCGTCGTTAGGGGTTTCTCCGGCATTTCTTAATTTAGGGCGAAATCCTGCTCCTTCCTCCTTACTCCGGAATCACCTGGAAAACCTTCTTCCTACCTCCCCTCCTGACGTGGATAAGTGGAAGACAAGAGCCAGCCGACTGCCTGCCTTGCATGATTTGGTACGCAGGCACATGGATAAAGCTGTAGCAACGCAAGCGCGGGATTACAACAAAAATAGACGAGAGGTCCTCTACCAAGTCGGAGACCTCGTGAGGTGCCGAAACCATGTGCTATCATCCATAGAGGACCGATTTGCAGCTAAGCAAGCGCCTAGATTTGTTGGACCGGCTAAGGTGGTAGAAGTCTACTCTCCAGTAGTGTAATTGGTGGAGGATCTTGACTCGCAGAGGCGGACGAAAGTATTCGTCAATGATCTAAAAAAGTATACGCCGCCGAGAGGTACGCAACAGCTGGAGGCTCAAGCTACAGCCCAAAACCCTGTTGTTGAAAATGATGGACTCGTAGGACGAAAGGCGGATGCCATTCCTGGCCGTCGGCCGCGCCGCACAGCTCGTGCGATAACCAGTCCAAGTGCCGCGCCAGGTCGACCAAGGACGAGGGCGAGATCGCCCGCCAAGGCTCCCGCTCCTGTCAGCGCTGCATCCGCTCCTACCGGGGCCGGCTCCGTTCCAGTCATGCACCGAGGTCAAGGACGACCACGGAAGGCCCCTCCTGTGTAGCCGCGGTAGGGATTTTCTGACGCACGCGCCAGGGTTTCCGGCCCTCGCTGAACCCGGCCATGGCTCCGTTAGTTTCATTTATCTTACCTCTCCCCCTCCATTTGATTCCCTGCAAGCGAAAGCGAGCGCGCTCTTCCGTAATACCGGAAGCAAATCGCAATAAATAAGGATAGTTTAAATGAATAGTTTGGCTAAAGTTGTTTTTTTTATTCGCGAGAATCAGCATGTTTGATAGGTTGCCAGGACGCCGCTCAAACGAGCTGTAGTCAAAGGGATCGGCCAGGTAAGATGCTGTTGCAGCATTTTTTTTTTTATTTCATTTTGTTTAAAGTAATGAGTGAGTGGAAAATGTCAGAGTGCGGTGTCGAAGTCGCGATCGCGTGCGGTAATTGCGAATGGAGAAATTGTAAAGCATTATTGGCGCCAGGTCGCACAGAATAGGTCACACACTCACCGGGTTACACTCACACAGATTCATACTTGAGCCAAGCTGCAGAAGAAGAAGCTAAGGGACACAAACAACTATACTCACGCTGTAGCTAATACCGATTAGCTTCAAGAAGACTAGCTGGAGCGAACGAGCGATAGTTAGGTATGGTAATTTAGGAAAGGTTAGAACAGTAAAACGTGCGAAGATAGTCCACCGACTACTTCGGGTTTAGGAGGGGGGAGTTGTGACATAGCAAATTGCATGCCACATAAAAGTCAGGAAGAGATTGCACGGCGGCCGCGGCGAGCTACACCTCGACACACGAGCACACACATGGGCGCGCCCGTCCCTCCCCGCTGCCTTCTCCGCGCACTAGTCCCTCCCCTCCCGTATCCAGCAGACCAGGAGTCGGAGGAACCAGCAGCAGCTACAGCGAATACAAGCTGCAGCTGGAGCCTGAGTGAGCTCGCTCTCCCAGGCGGCTGACAGGAGCAGACGACAGCCGAGAGAAGGAGAGAACGAGAGACGCAGTGGCTCAGCGCTGTATCGGCCATCCGCCGGAGGGCGCGTGCGAGCATCGGCCGTATACGGACCGCACGCGCGCGCCGCAGTAAGACGACGGCCGATGGACGAACGAGGGGACGGCGGAGAGAGCAGCGTGAGCGCACCGGCCGGCATTTTTCCATTCCGTCGCCTACCTCCGTGCCGCGTGCTCGCGATAGTGTTTCGCTGCCGAAGTTGTGTGCATGCCATTGTGCCCTGCCGACCCTCACCACCGTCTGGAGAGGCAGCGCCCTAGGAAGAGCGAGAGAGAGAATGAGAGAGCGAGAGGAAGCAGCAGCAGCAGCGTTCTGGCCAAGGTTTGCCCTTTTTATATTCCCGTCCCCGGTTTCCAAGTGCGTGTGTGTGCGCGTCCGAAGCGGGAGCCACGAGACTCCGAATTCGCGCCAGCTACAGCACGTGCTGTAGCTGCAGCTTAGAGTAGGGTTTTTCTGCTCTTGGCTGAAGCTAGCCGGCGAAGGCTTATGAGCGGTGCAATTGACGCGTGCACCTGGCGCCCATATCATTGTACTGTACATTAGATTGATGTTAGTAAACTACCTAGAGTTTTACTCGGTTGTTTATCTGTTATATTTGAGAATTACCCGCGAACCTCTGCCTTGATCCCCGGCAGAGCGTTACATAACAAAAACGTGTTTTTTTAAAAAAGTTCATAACTCACAAATAAATTATAATAATGCAGAATATAACGCATTCATAATGCATAATTCATAATTATAATAGATTATAATAGATACACTATATACTTTTATAATATACTGATGATAACATTATTGGAGTTATGAGTTTAAAAAAAAAAACACGTTTTTGTTTTTGATGATAACTAAATAACCGTGATAGATAGAAAATTAATTTTTTTAGAAGATATAGGTATTTTAATTCTCTTTCGAATGCCATCCAGGCCATTCAGATACATAGAGCCGTTCTCGAGAAATTACGATTTAAAAAAATATCAAAAAATTTTTAACCTCAAATATCTCTGAAATTTATGGACCAATCATTTTGCCCAAAGAACTCGACCGAGAACTATAAAAAATCTACCTCTAAAGGGAATTTTGAAGCCATTAAGTCAATTTTACTCTTGTAATCGTTGGACATACAAAACTGATTTTTTTCTTTTTTCAATTTTTTACTCAAAGTCTGCCTACAGAATGTATTCAAATTTTAACAGATTACAGCTATTTATATTCTGTAAAACCATGATTTTTCTCACAAAAATTGGCCGTTAAATTTAGGAGTTATAAGCTTCTAAAAAAGAAACACGTTTTTGTTAATAACAAAAGAATCGTGATAGCTAGAAACTTTTTTTTTTTTTAGAAAATATAGGTATTTTAATTCAAAAATAAAAAAAACAGTTTTGAGAAAATCGAAAATTTGAAAAAAAAAAAAAGTATCTCCCCAATCAGAAAACGGATTTTTGACCCGCCATCACGCAAAAAAAAACAAAAAAAATGAGATCTGTCCGGTCAAAATCGACCTAGTAGAAACTGAGATCCAGGCGTACACACACACACACACACACACGCACCACATCCATAGACATTTTTCAAAAACCATGTATTTTGATTCCTAACACCTCGGAACACAATTATAACATGTTTTTACAACAACTCAAAAATTGACTATCATAAAGCTTCCTCTAGGAGGAAGGAATATGTTTAGTAATGAAATATAAATCATGATTTTGTACATGTATGGATATGTTGTACTTAACGGCATCAATTATAAATTAGAGCCAATGCAATTATTTATGGTGGACTTAAAGGTGTAAATATTGTTAATGAATTTATGAAAAAATTTAGTATTCTACATTTAAATACCCCACGTAACTGTAAACCGTCGGGCCTGCCAAGTATGTACGGAAGATCGGAGGACCACCTCTGCTAGAGCAACTCTAGACATCTCTTGTCCTTCCAAGATGCGTAATATTATAGAAAGTTCAAAATGGAGGAGGAATAATGAAATATAGTGATGTGTTGATAACTATGTAATTTTTTTATATAGGCTTTGACTTTTCGCAAATACCTGAAAAAATTCTTGTGAATTTTAGAAATAAAAAGAAGGCATTATAGTTATATAATTAAAATAATTTTCGCACACACGGGCGTAAAGTACGTAGGTACTATAAAGTTTTGTAGGAGTTTGTGAGCTATTGGGCCTCTTGGGCGTTATGCAGTACTTTATGTCCGCTGGCTAAATAATTTTGAAGTTACAACGTGGGCGTAAAATGTAATTTTACACGCGAGGTACGAAAAGTTCTTATGGCCGGTACTTGACTATAATTAATTGATTTCAGTACTGTCTTATGTTTAATTTGTATAGAAGAATGAAGAAATTTGAATACATTTCTGAGAACATAGTCATACAGTTTTTCGGAGAATGGTTTGCATTACTTGACTATCGATAATTGACTTCACAACTTTCGTTTGTTTGATTTGCAGTGAACAATTTGAATGTACTTACATATAATATGTTGGGCATACATTGAATCAAAGAAGTAAAAGACTTTTTTACTATTGTATTTATTTGACTTCTTTTAAAAAATCATAAATATTATTTTATAGATTATAAAGAAAAAACTTCTATACTTGCTCTATTTTATACTTTCGTAGAAACTTTTATTAACAATATTATTATTTCTACATTCATGAAAAAAATTATTACCATTTGTAGAGAGTGCTATTGAATAGATGATATCAGAATAAATAAAAGGACTATAGACAAATTGTGTTGTTAGAATATATTTAAAAAATTAGTTTTTTAAAGAACGTGTTGATGGTTTTGAAAAAATATTTAAGCTCTCATTAAAGTTTTTGATACATTGGGAGAGAGAGAGGGGGAAGAAAGAGAGGGTAGGAGAGTTTAGTAAATAATGTTTGTTAATTATAAAACTATGTAGAATAGTAACCAAACTTATTCTTGCCTGTAAGTTTTTACTTTTGTAAAAAAAATTTTTAGAGAGATTTCACAACTTTTTAAGAGTAAAAGTACATTATAAATATTGTTTATTAAGTATAAAATTACACTTTAATTGATTTCACAACTTTTTTGGGTTTGACTTTCAGTATCCGCGTGAAAGAAATTTATTTCGACTTTAGAAAGCAAAAATTAATTATTTATTCGTAGAATTCCTTTTCATAAAATAAAACGTAAATCATTTTTTAGGATATTGTATAGGTTTCGGAAAATAATTCTTATGGTTTCAGAAAAAATTTTTATCGTTTGTAAAAGTTTTTGTAAAGTGATTGTAAAGGTTTTGGAAAAGAATTTCTCGTTGCTTGCAAAAGTTTGTAAATGATTGTAGAAGTTTTGTAAAATAATTTATTAATAGATTTTTAAAAGATGTAGTGATGGACCATTTTTGGAGATATTTTGTAGAGAAAATATAATAATGAATAATTTGCAGAAATGATTTTGTTATTGAAAGTACTCAACTTTAATTTAATGAGTAATACTACAGATAAGAAAAATGATTTTTGTAAGAAAAAGAAAACATTTTCGTAGCAAATCCATACAAACAAATATTGTAAAGAGATAATTTAAAAATGAGAATAATTACTGCTAATAGCAAAAATCAGTTTTGTGAGAAATAGAAAATGGTTTTATAAGAATTATAGAAAATACTTTAAAAAATAGTTTTTAAAAGTGTTTATTATAATTGTTTCAAAAAAACATTTAAGCTGTTAGTCAAGTTCTTTGTAGAGAGTTGGACAGTTGTTGAGAGCAAGATTTTTTGGATAAAAACATGAAACTTTTATTAGTATTTCAACAGAGATTTTAAAGTTGTTAAAAACGATAACAATAATATATTTTTTCTTTGTAGCTATCGCAAGGAATAAAATAAAAAAGTAAAAGTTCTCAGAATTACAATTTAAATCTCTGTATCACCTGATTCTCCTGCTTTTATAAAACTCGAAGCTCAAAGGTGGCTGAGAAGTTGAGTTCTTATGTCAACTGCCAGTTCCATAGCAGCAGGCGATACAAAGTTTTTTAAAAACTATTCTTTCGCATCTATTTCTCTGAAATCACCTAATCCTCTAGCCTTTACAAATTGCGAAGCTCAAAGTTTGCTAAGTTAACTATCCTTACGTAACAGCACCTGATACTAGGTCGTTTTACAAAACTCTCTTATGCATCGATTTGCTTTTGTTTTTCTGACAAATTATTATTAAATTATTAAATTTGTGCTAAAATTTACCTTTAGCCTTCTATTGCACATTCTAAAGCTGGAATTCGTTTCATTATTTTGATATCCACATATTTCTTTTTCATAATATTTTATCAAAGACTTGCAAGGGTACTAGATCTAATAATCATACTACTGCATCGCAATCAGCTAGCAAATTAAAATGTTGGTTGCAGATACAAAAAGTAGCCATTACAGTAATTTATATTATGGTTTCATGTACTGTATATTCACAGAATAAATGGCTCCTCTGAAACATTTGGCGCCCCTCATCATAAGCCAATCATTAATTACATTATTTTCAACACTTGCAAAATTAAAAACAATAGTTTATGGACTAAGAATCATTAGGAGAGAAAAACTTTCTCGATATTCTTTTATAGTAGAAAATATAAAACATCTTAATTTAATAACTGATGATTGCCACACATCTTGTAAAATTAAGAAATATCAGTTTATGAACTAAGAATTACTGATAATAAAAGCTTTCTTAACATTCTTGTATACTTTTTCAAATAATTATCTGAATCTTGTGTAGAAAAATATTTACTAAGAAATCCTCTGAAACATTTTGACGGCTCCCACCGTGAGAAAATTATAAAATTAGATTAACTGAGCACTTTTATTCGTTGAAATTTGCACAACAATAACACATCATTTTTGCTTTTTTCTGTATTTTAATGTTCATTTGGCATAATCTTTTAATTGGTGTTTAAGTAAATAATAATGACAACAGTATTTCTTTTTTTCTAATACAGGAGGTTGCGTGCTTTGACAGACTTGAAATTAATCTTTTCGTGGCCTTAATGCATAATAATAATGATTTTGATTCACACCATTAAAAATGATTTGCTAGGTAGTGTAGAATTATGTATCATCACGGGTAACAATCATCAGTTGCCATTTAGCTCTTCGTGTAGTCACATCTTTTTTAATGTCGGTTTTCGTTTACAGACATTTGTTAGTTACAATGTTTTTATTCCTTTCTGGGTACTTATGGAGTTCCGTTATACTGCAATTCGTTGAGCCATCGGTATGTGTCATTTAAAAAAAAAAAAATTAAATTAAAAAAAATAACATATCTGCAGTTCATTGTATGATGTTACACTATCCGGCTTACGCTGAAAATGAATGTCCTCAGAGTGCCGGCCGTAAACGAGGCCGTTGGTGAAGAATGTCATAGTCAGAAGCTTTTTGCACATGAGTGTAGTTCTAGAAATTGAAAAAATAATGTGCCACATGACAAGATGCGATTTCGACGAGTGTAAGTTATGACTAATTCGAGATGAGACGATATAATGAGACAGCAGAGAGCCCACGTGTGATGAGATCATCCGTGGCAAAGATCAATGGCAGATCGGCTGTTAGTCATGAATATTGCCTTGTGGCGTGAATATCTCTGTCATAAAGTAGCATGAGTGTATTGTGCGGATACTGACGTGCGTCATGTGTCTCTTGTGCCTCATACAAATGTTGTGCGCGAGTACGTTATGTAGATAGTGGTTTATCGCAAAAATTTGAGTGTACAGTTCCACGAGAGTATCGCAAAAGTGTAATCTAAAGTAAAGGGGTCTTATGTGATGTCCATGAAGTTACGATTTTTCCATTTCTTCAAACCGTGCGCGCATAAAAATCCCATGGATCCAAAAATGTTTTATGTAGGTACACTTGCTATGATACAGAGAGGCTATACACAAAAGTTAAAAATATAACATAAAAACCCCATAGACGCCCCATAAAACTACATATTCATGAATCATGTACCATTAGCATCCAAAATCCGATAAAATATCGAAAACTCCATAAAAACCCATGAATCTGAAAATTTATTATGTAGGTGTACTTGCCATGATACAAAGAGGCTGTACGCAAAAGTTATAAAATACAACATAAAAACCCCATAGACACCCCATAGGACCATATATTCATGAATCATGTATCATTAGCTTTCAAAATCCGATAAAATATTGAAAACCTCATAAAAATCCCATGAATCTGAAAATTTGTTATGTAGGTATACTAGCCATGGTACAGAGAGGCTGTACACGAAATTTATAAAATAATACTGTCACGCCAAAGCAATCTGGCCTTGAAGGCATAGCTTATTTTGGCTTATTTTGGTATACCGTAGCGCTGCACACACACACACACACACACGCGCGCGCGCACGCACACGCACACGCACACGCGCACGCACACACACACACACCTACCTCTGTGTCGAGTTGCTAGTCTCGCATCAGGCGCCTCCTCATGTGCCGGATAGGGGAAAGCTCGTCAGATATGAAGGGCACCGGGGAAATAAAATATCCGGGGCGGACCAAAACTAGCTAGGGGAAGGCACCATGAACACAAACCACTCATGGACGTAGTGAATGAGAGATACGAATTACCCCAAGTGGGTGCCCTCAGTAGAGGGGTTAATCCCACCACCAATTCCGATCGGGTGAAAGCCCCGGTGGTCGGTGCAGGCTCCACGGATTTTGGGGGGAGCCACATACACTATAGAGATGATAAACTTTTGGCCCTTACTACGGCTCAAAAGACGAGCGAAGACGCAAAGATGGAAATAATGTACGAAATGGAAGACCAAGGAAAGGAGCAGGATAAAGAGACTTGGTCGTTAAAGCTCCTTAAAGAGAAAGTCGAAGCTCTGGCGGTGGTTATCTTGGATAAGAAAATATACACACAGAGTTGAAGACTATGGCAAAGGCTACTAGCAGAGCACTAAAGGACTTTACGAAGACCAAAGCAGGTACTCAGTCGAAGATCAGAAGTAGAAAGGATCGAGAGAGCCAAACCTCTCCCTCCTTCGTCCAGAGACAGATGGAGCAGACTCCTAACAAACGTTGGTGAACATCACCTCTGCAGGACACGACGATCAGGAAGAAGACAAAAAGGGCGGGAACGACGCAGTCCCCACCGCCCACCCTAGCCAGAGAGACACCTTGGGAGGTGGCTGAAACACGGAAGACGAAGAGGAAGAAGAAGAAGAAGAATAAAGAGGAAGACAAAGGGAACAATGGTACCATAAGTCAAAAAGGCACCAAAAACCAAAGACCGCCACGGACAAGACCAACCCGACCGGACGCCCTTATTATAAGGGCTGCCGACGGTGAGTCATATGCTGATATCTTGAGGAAGATGAAGGCGGATCCAAAACTGAAGGTAGTTGGCGAAAGCGTAAACAGGGTACGCAAGACGGCGGCTGGAGACCTGCTTCTGGAACTTCAACGCACAGCAGAAAGGAAGGCAACGGAACTTCAACAAGTGGTACAAGGAAAGCCAGAAGAGGGTACCAAAGTGAGGAACCTACAAGACGTAGGAGTCTTTGAAATAAAGGACCTTGATGTACTAACTAGCAAGGAGGACATTGTAGAGGCGGTACGCAATGAGTTCCAAGATAGCGACCTATCCCCGCTGAGGAGATGATAATAAAGTCATTGCGGAAGGCATACGGTGATACGCAGACGGCTGTCATTCAAATGCTATCAAAAATGGCTCAACAGATGATAGTAAAGCAGAAAATCAGGATAGGCTGGGTAGTATGCAGAATTCGAGAGATGAAGCGGAACGCACGTCCACTTCGCTGTTATAAATGTCTAGGATTTGGACATATCGGCAAAAACTGCACTATAACACAGGATCGAAGTAACCTCTGTTACAAGTGTGGAACTGAAGGGCATAAAGCAAGAGACTGAAAAGAAACCGAGCTGCGTACTCTGCCAGGACAAAGGTGCAGTAGGAAAAATGGACCATGCTGCCAGTAGGTATGCATGCCCAGTCTACTGAGCGGCAGTAGCAGTACTAGATAGACGAAAAAATGAAAATAGCGCAGTTAAATCTAAATCATTGTGCGACTGCACAGGACCTACTGAACCAGTACGTCCGCGAAACAGAGGTGGATATAGCAATCGTGTGCGAACAGTACAAAGATCTAGACGAACCATCGTGGGATATGGACAGCACCGGTAAAGCAGCGATCTGGGCATGCGGTGATACTGCTTTTCAGGAAAAAATGATAGACCGTGAAGAAGGATTTGTACGCGTTAAGGTAGCAGGTATACATATTTACAGCTGCTACGCTTCCCCCAATGCGTCAATCGAGCAGGTCGAACATCTGTTAGATCGGCTTGTGCAAGATGCTGCAGGAAGGGAACCGATACTGATCGCAGGTGACTTCAATGCCTGGGCTGTGGAGTGGGGCAGTCAAAGGACAAATCAGAGAGGTCGAATACTATTGGAAGCATTCGGGCTCTTAGATTTGGTCTTAGTTATCCAGGGATCTAGTTACACCTTCAGAAGAGGAGACACCGGGTCTGTGGTAGATCTGACTTATGTTAGCAGCTGCCTTATTGGCGCAGTTGACGCATGGACAGTGGTAGGAAAAACAAGAAAAGGATCCAGCGTTAGTGTACAGACCAAGAGAGTCGGTTGGAAAACGAAGGACTATGACAAGGAGATGTTTCTGTTGGCACTGAAAGAAATGGAGCTGTCTGGGACGGCGAACAATAAGGCGAAACTGGCGATGGAGATAATCACTAGAGCCTGTGACGCTGCTATGCCAAGAAGAGTGACCAGCCATAGGCGACCACCAGTATACTGGTGGGACATGGACGTCGAGAGTACCCGCAGCGAGTGACACCGAACTAGGAGGCAGGAGCAACGGGCAAGGAAGAAATACTACAAGACTGGTCGAGGTCAGGAAATAGTGGAAGCCCGAAATCAGGAAATGGAAGACGCTAAACGGAAACTCAAGAAGAAAATCCGGGACAGCAAACGACGGACTGTTAAAGAATTACAGGACGAGGTAGAATTGTATCCCTGGGGTCGACCGTACAAGGCGGTGATGAAGAAAATAAAGGGAAGCTATGTACCCCCTCCCAAGTGCCCGGAACTATTACACCGGATTGTGACTACTCTGTTCCCCAGACAGCTGGAGGAACCATGGGTTATCGAAGCGGGGATAAGTGAGGACGCCTCTCCCCAAATCACAAAGGAGGAACTGCTAGCTGCATGCAAAAGGGTAGGAAACAAGAAGGCTCCGGGCTCAGATGGCATTTCCAATATGGCATTGAAACATGCTATCTGCGCACATCCAGAGGTTTTTGTAGACATGTACAACTTAGGTCTCGAAGAAGGAAAATTCCCCACTATCTGGAAGACACAGCGCTTCGTGCTACTGCCAAAAGGAAAGAAGCCGCCTGATGACTCAGCCTCGTACAGATCACTCTGCATGCTGGACACACCGGGGAAGATCCCAGAACGCATACTCTGCGTTAGAATGGACCAGGCTATTGAAGATGCAGGAGGACTGGCGGAACACCAGCATGGTTTTCGCAAGGAGCGTTCTACCCTGGACGCAGCTGGTCTGGTAATCGACACTGTGCGAACAGCGATAAATGGAGACAGATAAAAAGGAGGAACAAAGAAGTACTACGCTATTGTTACACTGGATGTAAAAAATGCATTTAACTCAGCCAAAGGGAGTAAAATACATGATGCGCTCCGAAAGCGAAATGTGCCTCTCTACATAAGGAGGATGATGTCCGACTATTTGAAGGACAGAATCTTACTATATGACACTGAGAATGGCACCGAGAGTTATGAAGTCGCAGAAGGCATTCCCCAAGGCTCAGTGATTGGTCCACCGACTTGGAATATCATGTACGATGGAGTACTTAGACTACGACTACCTGAAGGGGCAACCGTAATAGGATTTGCAGACGACATAGCTATAGTGGTGGTAGCGAAACACATAGAAGATGTTAAAACAATAGCAGACGAGGCTATTTGTATAATACACGATTGGCTAACAGAAACAGGGCTGGAATTAGCCAGCCACAAGACAGAAGTTATCCTGATTTCGAGTAGGAAGAAGCTAGAGACGGTAACGCTGATGGTGGATGGACATGAGATTGTATCTCAACCGATCATCAAGTACTTAGGCATCACCACTGATGCAAGATTAACATTCAAACAGCACCTTGAAATTGTGAGCGATAAGGCAGCGAAAGTGGGCGCCGCTCTATCACGATTGATGCAAATGTAGGAGGGGCAAGTCAACATTGAAGGTTAATCTTAGCCAGTGTAACCACATCGATTATGCTGTACGGGGCCCCAGTATGGGCTGATGCCATGCTGGTAAAAACCTATGCACGAGCGATGGCTACCGTGTATAGGCGAATGGAGTTAAGGGTGGCGTCGGCTTATCGTACGGTATCGAACGAGGCGGTGTGCATCATAACAGGTACACCGACCATTAACCTCTTAGTCATGGAGAGAAAGGACGTGTACGAAGCAAGAAGATGTGCAAACGACAACATCCGGAGGGAAATATGGGAGGTCGCAAGAAAGAAGACGATGACTGTATGGCAAGCAAGATGGGATGCCAGCGAAAAGGGGCGATGGACACACCGTCTCATACCAAAGTTAGAGGATTGGATTGACAGGAGACACGGGGAAGTTAATTACTACCTCACACAACTTCTCACCGGACATGGATGGTTTCGAGCTTACCTGTACCGATTTAAGCTAGAAGACTCTCCAAGCTGCCCAGTATGTTTGGATGCAAACGAAGATGCAGAGCACGCCTTCTGTGACTGCTCGCGATACCGACAGGAGCGAGAAGAACTCGAGAGTTATCTCCAGATCAGAGTGACTCCCGAGTCTATTATGACGACGATGCTGACTTCAGAGGATGGATGGAACGCTGTCAGTAATTATGCTGCGAGCATACTCAAAGACGTCAGGAAAGACGAGGAAGGAAGAAGAAGACGAGAGATGCGGCACGAAGCTGACGACCGGACGATGCGGTAAGAAGTAGACGGAAGAAGTAAAAGTACAGGAAGGGCTGCAGGATGCAAGAAATGACGACCTCATGCAACAAGAGTAGGCAGAAGCCATACGCGCCCCCGCGAAGGATTGCTTTGCGGCTGTACCGCGGGGATACTGAGCTAAGAAGATGAGGTGGAGTTTTAGTGGGTATACCTGGCGCTGGCCCGTGCCAGGGGAGTCCCACACGAGGGGAGTCCCGTACGGCTCCTATCAGTGCATTCAGCATTTCTCCAACTCTTCGGAAAAAAAACACACACACACACATACACACACACACACACACGCACACACGCACACACGCACACACACACACACGCACACACACACGCACACACACACACACACACGCACACACACACACACACACGCGCGCCCGCACGCACGCACGCACGCACGTACGCGGGTGGTAATAGTACATTCTGGCCATAGGTCGCGAAATTCGCGCATGTGCAGAATGTACTATTTACACACACACACACACACACACGCGCACACACGCGCGCGCGCACGCAGGCAGGCACGCACGCACGTACGCGGGTGCTAAATAGTACATTCTGGCGATAGGTCGCGAAATTCGCGCATGCGCAGAATGTACTATTGGCGCCCGCTGACAGACGCGAGAGACCGGATTTCGCGCTCAGAGAGTCAAAATAGTACATTTTGATACAGGTGCGGAAGGCGATTATTTAGTTTATGTGACGTTTTTCGCACGAGCGAAGCGAGTAAGAAAAGTCACAGGGATTAAAAGTATTCTTACGCACCAGTTTCGAACCGTATTTTATACCACGATAACCGAATAATCATATGTAAGTTATGATTTCGAGGTTAGAGTAGTATAAAGGACTATTTTGATGCCTGTTTAGCGGGCGCGAAGTGCCCGATGCATGCCCTAGGGCGCACAGTGTTTATTACTTTTTACAAATTTCGAGTTATATTGCTAAGATACTATTTAGCAGTATTACTATATTTGTATTTCTTCAAAATTAATTCTAAAAATCATTTCCATTTATTTTTTCCGTTGAGTTTCATTTGCAATATATTTTTACAATATTTTATCGTTATTTTTCACTCTATTTACATATTTCAGAAGACCTTATGTTCAAAGCAAGTGTGTTTGGGCAGTATAATGTCGGCACAAACTCATGGAACAAGCATTCGACAACCTAACGAAATTTTGCAACATGCCGATGATTTTCTGCAGCAATATTTTTCGTCAATTAAACGGTCTGTATCAATAGAAGTAAAGTAGTATATTGAATATTATAAATTCTATTATTGATGAGACTTAGAAAACTTGTGACATTTTTAATAGCAATAACATTGATGTAGAAGAATGAAAAGAATATCGGTTCGAAAATAACATATATTTATTCCAATTGTACAGTGTATTTATGGCATCGGTGGTTATAATACGATATGGCTGATTCCACTCGACTTTATGCAGGCAGTCACTGATCCATATTTTTTCGTCTCAAAAAGTATAAAAATATACTCTATATCATATTTAAAGAGATCACGTATTTTGGAATATTGAGGAGAACTTAATTCAATACAAAAACATAGAATAGAAAAGTTAGATCATAATAGAATAGGACTGTTATTATTTAACATTTCCATCAGTAATTAATTCCTGATTTACTAGATCTTATAAAGCGATTTTAATTATCTAAACATAAAACAGAAATAGTCTATTTTGGCGTATTGCTAAACAGGATTTCATTTAACAGAGAAATATTGAACATAAAGTTCTAGATCTCATCAGAACAAAAATTTTTATTCTTGAATAAGTTTGTTAAAAATCAATTCTTCCCAGTTAACCTCACAAAATTGGTTGAAACTACCTCAACATATGCATAAAATAGCCGATTTCGTCCATTACTCGACAGAACATTACTTTATATAAAAATTTTTTTTTTTAAATGTTATAGAACTAAATAAAAAAAAAAAATTAGCTACGTGATATTTTTGTCTACAATCAATTTATATGATGTTGGCACATGTATCAGGTAAAAAAATACCTAAATACACCGAAAATAACTGAATACCGAAAACTGCTCGATAAACTTTGACGTGATTCAATAGTATTAAAAAGTAGATTTCTCTCTCTCTCTCTCTCTCTCTCTCTCTCTCTCTCTCTCTCTCTCTCTCTCTCTCTCTCTCTCTCTCTCTCTCTCTCTCTCTCTCTCTCTCTCTCTCTCTCTCTCTCTCTCTCTCTCTCTCTCTCTCTCTCTCTCTCTCTCTCTCTCTCTCTCTCTCTCTCTCTCTCTCTCTCTCTCTCTCTCTCTCTCTCTCTCTCTCTCTCTCTCTCTCTCTCTCTCTCTCTCTCTCTCTCTCTCTCTCTCCCTCTCTCCTCTCTCTCTCTCTCTCTCTCTCTCTCTCTCTCTCTCTCTCTCTCTCTCTCTCTCTCTCTCTCTCTCTCTCTCTCTCTCTCTCTCTCTCTCTCTCTCTCTCTCCCTCCCCCTCTCTCTCTCTCTCTCTCTCTCTCTCTCTCTCTCTCTCTCTCTCTCTCTCTTCACTACCTCGCTCACTAACCCTCTCTACCTCATAAAACACTCTCTCCACTACCCTTTAGATCTCTCTGGGAAAACTCTCCGAAACTACTGCCACGTATACACCCTACAAAGTCTCCCAGTAGAATGACGCCAAGATGGATGTCTTGGCGTCGTTCCTTCCTTCTTCCTTCGTTTTCCGTCCACTTGCAATGTTAGGCGATCACAATTGGTCGCGAGGCGAGCCTTTACCCACGTAGTCCTCAAGGCGCACGCGCTTGAGTCCTGCCATTACTTCAATTCGCCTATCCGCGGCCGATAATCGTTCTCCTAGCGCGAGTAATGTAACACCACTTGCACTGACCGTTCACGTGCGGCTGCTAGCCGTGCCAGCTTGCAATTTCAAGTTATCAAGAGATAAGAGGAAGAAAGGAGTTGGCGGCAGTCATATAACGCAGTCACTGTCGGGTCCTCGAGTTGTGACGACGTGTTATAATAAAGAACACTGTTTTCTACTAATTGTGTGTGTGTGAATTTGTCTTGTTATTTCATTCCCTGTGAATCGGAATTTACATACATTCACCCTTTACACTTAACTGGCGCTGCGGACAGGATACTGCGAGACTGCTAACTTCAGATTCCTCTCAAACTATGGGACGAGAATCATCACCAAGAAGGCAGCCGGTGATTTTGCCCACTGTCGCAGTATCTACACGTCAACATCGAGATCCACCGACTTGGCACTAACTCACCGAGAAATCATCGAAGATATTTCATCTGTAAGTCTTTGGAACTTCCTTTATCCCTTCAACCTTTCAAATACGATTGACCTTAAACGTTTCGCGAAAGAATAAATAGAATAAATTATAATGGCAAATTCAAATTAAGATCAAGCTCCTCAGATCACAGTAGAGCAATTTAAGCTGCGATTATCTATTTGGCGCGAAGCTATTCCTGCGTACGTAGGCGGTACTAGATTTTTATCGCATTTTATTCAACAATATGACAAATTTGTCCAAATGTTATATACAGCAGATCTACTCGTCAATGAATCTCTATACGCACTTATAAAGTCGAAATTACGCGGCGAAGCATTAGATTTAATAGTAGTAAATAACCCGAAAAGCTGAGCCGAATGTAAAAGAATTTTAATCAATAGATACAGTGATGCGAGTTCAGAAGAACTATTATTTAATAAACTCAGTGTATGTTACCGAAAAGCGAATCAGTCGTTTGAAAATTATATAGACGAAGTAAAATTACGATTAAATAGATTAAAGGAACACATTCAGTTAAATAATGAAGATAGACAGAGTTAATATGAAAATTTCATTTTATGAAAACGTCGCTAAAAACACTTTTATTAACGGAATAAAGGAGCCCTACCATTCATTCTTAACATACTTTGAATTAAACGATATTAAAGATTGTTTAAATAAATGTAGGAGACACGATAATCATAAACAGCAAGCTAATTTCCTTTCGTATATGAGACAACGCGAAAGTAAACCAAAAACGAATTTATTTAGTGCGCCGAGTACCTCAAAAACTGCAATTTCGTTTCAACCGGGACCCGCCATAGCACAAACCCCATTTAGACCTGCATTGACTAATTTTGGAAACAAGAATCTTGGAAACAACAATTTTGGAAACAACAATCTTGGAAACAACAATTTTCGAAACAACAATCTTGGAAACAACAATTTTGGAAACAACAATCATGGAAACAACAATTTTGAAAACAACAATTTTGGCAACAGATTTAGGCAAAATAATAATAATAATAATCAAGCAATACGTCAAAATTACGAACCGACGCCAATGTCGATAAGTACAAGAAATGCCAACCGACCAGGTGGTAACCAAACTAATAGACCAAATAATTTACAAAATAACTCTGCGTCTAGAACAAACAGTTTCTTCAGAAGTACGGGACCTCCAAACTGTGTCGCAGAAGGGCTTCATCATCAAGAAGATCAACAAAATTTCGTAGCACAAGAAAACAAATACCAAGAAGAAAAGCCTCAAAATCGGGTAGATGAGATGGCTGAAATTGATGATACTGAAAATTTTCAGTCAGACCCCATTGTATCGGAAAAGACGTAGTAAATCTTAATAACATCGGAAATTCACCAGAATTGCCGCATATAATCACGCTCAACACCCCGCTGAAAATTTTAATAGATTCTAGAGCATCATCTTCGAGTATGAATCCGAGTATAGCAAATAAACTGTTTCCAAATTACATATTTTCACACAATTTTGAAATCTCATCTATACATAAAGTCAATAAGGGAACAAGTGCATTAACTTTTCCAATTTTACAAGAACTAGGCGACGACACGCCAATAACATTTCTACTCGTACCCTGGCATTCAACGTATGATTGCCTGATTGGCCACAAAGATCTTCAAAAATTAGAGGCGAACGTCGATTGCAAAAATCAAATATTTAGTACGAGTAAATTCGAAATTAATTACTTAAAAAATATCCGAAGCAAGAGCAAAGGCGTGAAGATGAATCACCATCAGGAGTCAGCTACTCAGATATGAACCAGCCATATGAACAGCGAGGAGAAGGATAAGATTATGTTACTATGTCGCAAGTATAGTGAATGCTTTTACAACGAAGAAGAGAAACTTTCTGCTACGACAGCTGTTACTCACGTTAAAGGCCAATCAATAGAGGTTTTCTGTGTGGCATTAATACCATCGGCAAACGGTAAGCGCTATTCTACGCAAAATAATTCACAGTATAACTGGGATATAAACTCGACTACCAAAGCTGTTCCATCTATTTGTTATTAACAATTTAATGCAAAAGAAAGCGCTTTTTCTTTTTTTTTTGCTTATAAAACCGAAAGTAATGGACCAATCTTGATAGTCCAATGAGATAAATTGTAGTAAATGAAGTTACGAACAAAATGAGATGTTGATCGAATCGATCGGATGATTAATAATAGAGAAAAACGTGAAAAACCGAAAAAATCAGCGTTTTTTCAAAAGTTGATATCTTCGCCAATTTTAAAGATGTAGCGCATATCTTTCGCGATCGTAATTCACATGTACTTTATGTGTACGACCAGGGGCTGTGCGATTATTAGTTTTTGCGCAATCGCGATTTGAATATTTTAGTAGGCTATTTTTGAGCAGGCTGTATACTCCACGGGTGATCCGATTTCAATTATCAAAAAAGATTCTGAAAGTTCAAATGTTGTACTACAAAACGGCTGTCTTGGATTTTTGATTAAGTACTGTTTTATACCTGAAAACAGTTGTCAAAGTTGACCAAAAACGTCCGAGCGCACGAAAGTATCGGAGCGGTGGGGGGCGCGGCGGCTGAGTGGAACCGATATATATATATATATATATATAGTAATAGAACGCGCTGCGTGCAACGCAATCTTTGCTTTTGATTTCCTTAGCAACTAGAGGAGCTATTTTAATAATTTTTTTTTATTTCGGAGTAACTCAACCCCACAAAACCGATTCTGTACTGTGATTTGATGAAAAATAAACAAAAACGCTAATTTTGCTTGAGATTTGAAGCAGGTATGTACGTATATACTCGGGCGTGTATAATCAAGGACGTTTACGCTCAGAACATCTGTCTTGTATATATACAGTATACTATTTGATGCTATTTGATCCACTCTGTCCCCACTTTCTTCCACTATACCATACTATTGTATATCGTGGACTGTAGCGGTCAAAGAAGGAGAAAGCGATGCTACAGTTGCCACCGAGACTCTGTAGCTACTATAGCTTTACGAAGCGCCTTTTATACATATTTTTATTTTATAAATAGTTACTTAATTATTACTAATATTTTAATTATTTAAAAATATTAAAATTTTTAATTTTTCTTAATTTTAATTGTATTAAATTAATAATAAGTTCAGTGATTTTATTGTGTAATATCAAGTTTTTGGAGTGGAGTCGACACCGTACTGTACATTCATTATACGAGGTGCACACAAAAGTATGTATAATTTATATTGTAGCATATGTAGTATAGGTGAAAGTATAGGTGAAAATTATGATTGTTACAAAGAAAGTCTTTGTAACAATCATAAATCAAAACAGGATAATTTTTAATGAAACAGTCTATTTTATAAAATATTTTAGTTTATCAATAGAGTGTGAAAATCCGGTTACTTTAGGTTCTTGTTTTTGAAAAATGTTTGTTTAATTGAAAATTTTTTTTTCTAATTCGTAGCGGTTTTTATATAACTTGAAGTTTAAATCAACTTACATTTTATTTAATTGTTATTATTGAGCAATTAGAAATAAATTATAATAATTTTCAAATGTGATAAGCAAACTGTTTGAATAATTTTTTTAATGATCTTCTCTTAATTGTAATACAGTTTCATGAACAGAATAAGTTTGAGAGTATATGAGCATATAAAAGGAATCTGTATTGCCGGCATTCTGTATAATGAATCGAGTAGAAAGAGCGAGTACCAGTGTGATGGATAGCCAAGTTGCGTAGATACTTGATTCTCACATGAGCGGCCGGAGTTCGATCCCCGATACTATCGCGGTTCCACTTTTTTCTAATTCTTTTTTTTTTAATTTTTTTTTTTAATTTATGTATATATTGCGTGTAAGTGTGGCGTATGTGTATACATATTAATATATTTCACAATTTCTTTCCAATAATTGTTTTATTAATTTGTGTCTGTTATTTGAGTTTAAGAAAGATTACTTTATAAATTTACATTATAAATAACAATTCAAATTTAATAATAATTGAGATTGTTAGTAAGACTTTCAAAATATTTATAACACTCGATATGTGTGGAAAACGTTATACAAATGGTATATAATACTGTTTCTGATTTTTTAAATTTAATATAAGAGTCGTAAATATTAATAATATTTTATTAAAATTCCCAGATAATCAGTATACAAGATCAGTATACAAAACATCGTAATGGAGCTTACTAACGAGGCAGAAGCATCTACATCTGCGAATGCTAGGTAAATATTATTGCAAAAACACCCAAATTAAACAGTTTTATTAAATTTAAATAAAACATTATTATTTACTCGGTCGTGTTCATACTAAATACATTTTCCCATCTATATATATGAATTTTAACTTTACGTATTCCATTAGTATTTTTTTTTATTCAGGCACGATGAAAATACACGAGCTATGGAAGACGATGAGGAGTGGCTTGACATCAATGAAATTTGTTTACTTTGCGACAAGCCTAATGAACCATCTAAATCGCACGTATTGAAAGAATGGGCCATTAATCATCTGATTCAAGCCAGTCATAAACGAAAAGATAAGAAGCATTTAAAGTTAGAAAAATTTAAAGAAATGACAGTAGATAAAACTTGTCAAGCTATCTATGCGAGGGAGTCTAATATAAAAAGGGCATTATCAGCATCTGCATTAACATGGCTAAAAGACCGAACACGTTCTAAAGAGGGCCGAGGGTTCGCTTTCTCGGCTCATTGTTTTTTTAGTTCGAATCCATGTTACAATTCGAAGCAAAATTGTAAACGCGTTTTAAAGCAAGACACTATCGATAATATTGTGGCGCAATTACAAACTCTTCCTAAAAGCGAAGAGAATAAAATTCTAGCGTCGCGCTTATCTCAATTGAAAAAAGAAACTGATAATTATTATGTTGATAATACCGTATATTATCACTCAAAATGCTTAAGCAAATTTTACAAATATAGTCCTTGTAATGTTAAGGGTAGACCGATAACCGAAGATATGAGTAACTTATTATCTTTTATAATCAACTATATATTGGAGAATAGCGATCAATGTCAATTTTCTTTAAAAGATATATTAGAAACATATATAAATGAGTTCGGACATGCTGATCTACTCCGACTTGATCGAATAGAAAAACTTTTGAAAAATCATTTTGAAGATGAAATAGTCATTTATTCAAGCTCAAATAACCATTTTCTTTGTTTTAAACAAACGTTAGGTAAATGTGTACAAGATAGCTGGTATTCATAAAGTTAATGAAAAAGAAGAAAGATGGAGAATAGTTGAATTAGCCAGTCATATTATTCTACAAGATATTAGGGCTATGAAAGTTGACATGGAAAATTATAACACGCTGACGGAGTTCTTAAATAATATTAAAGATATTCTGGAAACGTTGAGATTATTGCTTGAAATTCTGATCAAAACTCATAAACATGAGCCGACAAATGGATTGTGGGAGAAGTGGGAAAAAAAAAATTACAACCGTAACCCATATTTTAATATCATCTATTCGACCACGATCCTTTTCATCGCCTATATTATTAGGACTTTCATGCATGATACACACGAAATTTGCAGCACGAGGTTTGATTGATTGCCTGCATAACATTGGGCTCTGTGAGTCATATGCAGAAACAGTACGATTCGAAAACTCTCTCGTAAATGATCCTGAAAATTTCGATTTTATTGCAGATACATATTTACAATTTGTATATGATAATGCTGACCCCAATACAGCCACCATCGATGGAAAAAACACATTTCATTGTATGGGTGGTATAATGTGCGCAACACCATCAAATTCGGTTAATTTTAATAATTGTGTGCCTCGTTTGAAAGGACCATTATCTACAAGTACTGATGGCACGTTCGGTTTCCTTCCATTGACCGATTTTAAGAATAATAAGCCATTCAAATTAGATAATATAACTATACGTAATTGGAGAGAAATAGATCGTGCTGACTTTACAATTGAAATCGAACCGATCGATTTTTTATATTTTTATGGCAAGCATACTGCACCACAGAAGACCCCGAATTGGCACGGATTTATGAATAAATTTCATTTATTGAACACTGATTTTTGTACGACGAGAATTATTGCTTTGCCGTTTATTAAAGTGCCACCGAGCGATCATACAACAATTTTAACATCCTTAATCGCTGCACGGCGGAGAGCAAATGCAAACAATCAAAAGCACTGCTTTGTAACGTTTGATTTGCCTTTATACATGAAAGCTAGCGAAATCGTCGCTTCTATAGAGGCAGATGACGATCTTCATAATATCCGCTCAGTAATTCCATGGTTAGGAGGATTTCATCTTGCGATGTCCTTTCTTGGCGCTATTGGTAATATAATGGCAGATAGCCATCTCAAAGAAGCTTTTTTGACGATATACGCCGAATTATCAGCGGATAAGGCTTTAACAGGTCATGTCTTTTCGAGGTCTGTGCGAGATCGCCTTTTAGTACAAGGTGCGCTTGCTACTATTATTTTAGAAAAAATAGAATTTACAGAGGAAGAGAAAATGTATTTAGATGATAATTTAGAAAAAGTAGGAACCGAAAATTTCGAAAATTGTTTAATAACTTTCTTAATGAAAAACGTATAAATAAAATTTTCATCAATAATTAAAAGTTTAGAAAATAATGGCCCAACAAGTCAATTGTGGCTACAATATTTTAAACTATCATTAAAAATATTACTTATGTCGACTACAACTTACTATCAACTGATGAGAATTTTTCCATCGGTCTTACAGTCTTATAAATTAAATTAAAATAATATGAATTATATTACAGTCTTATAAATTAAATTAAAATAATATTAATTATATTACAGTCTTATAAATTAAATTAAAATAATATTAATTATTTTAATTTAATTTATAAGACTGGAAGACCGATGGAAAAATTCTCAGCAGTTAATATTTTAAACTAATTTATCTACTGCAAAGATACATAAATGCAGAACGTTCTGGTAATTTTGACCAACATGTAGAAACAGTAACGTTAATGAGACCTTTTCTTTTCGCTTCAGGTCATCATTTATATGCTAAGGCGTGTCTTTTGTACGTCCAACAGATGATTAATTTAAAAGAAAGCATGGATATAGTAGAATATGATAAATTCTGTAAACAGGGCTTTCATACGGTAAGACGTTCAAATCGCTTTTGGTGCGGATTATGGTCTGATACGACCATCGAGCACATTTTGATGCGGTCAATGAAATGCGCTGGAGGCTTGACACACGGCCGTGGACGCACGAAATGTCATTGGAAAATGGGTGTTGTCAAGGGCAGCTGTATTATAGGTCAGCAATGCCATGGAACTATTTTGCAACATCACATTTGCTACATTTGAACAGCATGTCGACAATCGAGTTTCTCGTCTCTCCAGAGACGCAGATGACTTAAAGAAACTGCAGGATTTTTTTAATACGTTTGATCCATTCGCAGAAAGCGATAAATTAATTGGTATATATTTCGGAGTGATTGGTAATTTATCGCACGTGAATTGCCACAAAGCTTTTGAATTAGGAAAGATTTTGATGGATGAGGCGTCAAATAAAAAGTTTACTGACGTGAAATATAAAAGAAGCAGTAAAATTACCCATTTGGCAGCTGCGAGCTCCACTATAAAAAATAATGCAAATGAGGATGTGTATATCTCACCGTTGCTAATCTTCTAAATTTCGGTTAATATTCAAAACCAAGACAATATGATAGAGTATTCGTATGAACTATCGCCGATTCCGCTGTCATTGTTTAATGAAAATGGGATGCCGAAAACATCTAAATCAGCATTCTATCATAATTTTAATTCATCGCCGAACATAAGTGTACCATCAAATATAAGATATGTTGTCGACGGCGGATTTTTTTTGCATAGAGTCGTATGGCAAAATAACATGAAAATGCCGGAAATAATTAATACGTACGTTTTGTATGCGACACGACATTATTCTGAAAATAGTTTTATTATTTTTGATGGATATCCCGACGACAACGCAACGTCAATAAAATCTGTAGAGCGTTCGCGCAAGCAAATGAAAAATATAGGCCGTGAAATTGCTTTTGATGAAAATACAACGATAGTTATTAACCGAAAGCAATTTTTTAGTAATGAAAAAAATAAAAGTAGATTCATAAATATGCTTTGCTTATCGTTAAATGCTGTACGCTTTCAGACAAAAATTGCCCCCGAGGACGCGGATCGATTAATAATCTTGACTGCGATTAATAATGCCCGCGCTGATTTTAAAACCACGGTGGTGATTGTAGGCGAAGATATAGACTTGCTAGTTATTTTTTCAGAACTGGCAGAAAACATTAATAACATTTATTTTTGTAAAGAAGACAAAGGCTCAACACCAAATCAATATTTCAGTAGTAATAGTTTCAAATATCCCTTTTTAAGAAACAGAATCACATTTTCACATGCATTTTATGGATGCAATACAACATCTTGTTTTTATAGAATAGGCAAAAATAAATTAATAGATACCATTACACAAAAAAAATTATCAGACTTATTAGCAATATTTTACGACAAAAATGCCAGTTCTGAAGAAATAGCTAGCAATGCCTATAAATTAATTAATGAACTGTACAGCAACAAAGCGGAAAAAGAATTAATAAGGAAGAGCCAAAATTTTTCACTTAATGACTTGCGCTACTTGCATTTTTGCAAAGCAAAAACAAAGACTAAATTCGCTTTAGAAACATTGCCGCCAACTGAGGGATCGGCCCAGTAACACGCATTTCGGCTACCAAATTCAATTATGGTTAGGAAATAAGACTCTAATAGCTCCTGGGGATGGCAAGTTAAAAATAATACTTTGCTACCTACAGGAACAACCGATCCGCCTATACCACAAAAATTGCTCTCCCAGATTTCATGCAATTGCGCAAAAAAATGGTGTATAGATGCTTTGTGCAGCTGTAAAAAGCACAAATCTTTGTGCACACTGCGACGAAGACTCGTGTTACAATTTATCAATAAATACACCTTTATTAGAATCGGAAGATGATTCGAGCGCAGAAAACGAATACGAACTCGATTCGTATGATTGCGAGGATGTAACTGATTTCCTACCACCAAAGCGAAAAAAAATTAATTAATACTATATAAGTTTTAAGTCACATTGTACATTTTTTCTAATAAATATAATATAGATTAAGAAAAATAGAAAATGTATATTTATTTTCTTATCAACCTATTAAAACATCCAAAAATTGCCTTTCTATTAATTTTTCACGAAATCCAAGTACAGAATCGGTTTTGCGGGGTTGAGTTACCCCGAAATAAAAAAAAATGATTAAAATAGCTCCTCTAATTGCTGAGGAAATCAAAAGCAAAGATCTATACGTTGCGCGCAGCACGTTCTATTACTATATATATATATATATATCGGTTCCCCTCAGCCACCGCGCGCCCCCCACTACTCTGCAACTTTCGTGCGCTCGGACATTTTTGGTCAAATTTGACAACTGTTTTCAGGTATAAAACAGTACTTAATCAAAAATCCAAAATAGACGTTTTGTAGTACAACATTTGAACTTTCAGAATCTTTTTCGATAATTGAAATCGGATCACCCGTGGAGCATACAGCCTCGCTAAAAAATAGCCCACTAAAAAATTCAAATCGCGATTGCGCAAAAACTAATAATCGCACGGCCCCTGGTTTTCGCACACATACATTACATGTGAATTACTATCGATTTGCCAGAGATATGCGCTACATCTTTAAAAATGGCGGAGATATGAATCTTTGGAAAAATGCTGATTTTTTCGGTTTTTCACGTTTTTCTCCGTTATTAATTATTCGATCGATTCGATCAACTTATATCCCAGTTATACTGTGAATTATTCTGCGTAGGATGGTGCTTACCGTTTGCCGATGGTACTAATGTCACGAAATCACTGATTTTTTTCTTTATTGAGTGGCCTATTATTAAAACGAAAGACGAAGATCCTATCCACGTGAAAAACTTTCGTTATCCATACGCCTTGAAAGAAGAAATTCAAAATCAAGTCAAAAAATTATTAAAAGATGGAATAATTCAGCCAAGCGAGTCTCCTTATTCGTCACCCGTCTGGTTAGTACCAAAAAGGCAAGACGCTAGTGGAAAAAAGTAATGGCGGATGGTAAATGACTACAAAAAATTCAACAACAAAACTATCGAGGACAAGTATCCGCTTCCTCGTATGGACGAAATTTTGGAAAATCTTGGAAAATGTGCACATTTTTCGACACTAGATCTAGCTCAAGGCTTCTACCAAATTCCGGTAGAGAAAAATTCCATCGAAAAGACTGCCTTTACCGTCGAAAATTCTAATGAAATACTTGCACAAATTTTGTTTTGTGTACATGGATGACATCGTAATCTTTTCTAAATCGCTTCAAAAACATCTTCAACACATAAAACTTATTTTTGGCGAACTCAGAGAACATGGATTAAAAATACAATTAGATAAGAGCGAGTTCTTGAGGAAGGAAGTGCCGTTCTTAGGGCACATTATTACCCCAGAAGGAATTAAGCTTAATCCGGACAAAATCAACGCTATCATAAAATACCCCCTGCCAAAAACACAAACGGAAGTAAAAACATGTTTAGGACTTACCGGATTTTACAGGAAATTTATCAAAAATTATGCAAAAATATCCAAAGCTCTCTCCGACACACTCAAGAAAAAAGGCAAGGTAGATTATAAAAAAGAAAAATTTATTGAAGCTTTCAATAAACTTAAGGAACTCATTACTAACGCACCTATATTAAGAAACCCAGATTTTGATAAAGTATTCAACGTAACTTCTGATGCTTCAAACACTGCTGTTGGGGCAGTTTTATCTCAAGAACAACATCCAATATCCAACTTTTCGAGGACTCTAAATTCTGCAGAACAGAACTATTCTACAATAGAGAAAGAACTATTAGGAATTATCGAAGCGTATCGACATTTTCAACCCTATGTTTATGGACGAAAATTTATTATCGAAACAGACCATAAGCCTCTCACTTGGCTCTGGTCCTTAGAAATACCTAACACTAGATTAATTCGTTGGAGACTGTAATTAGAAGAGTATAATTATGAAATTAAATATAAGAAAGGATGTGAGAATAAAGAAGCTGACGCTTTAAGCAGAATCGAGATAAACAACCAAGAAGAAGAAGAGGACTCTCTTTCTATGGTCCCATCAAGCGTCCGATATCACTCCCCTCAACAACCAAGAGCTGACTCAAACGTCCGAAGACGAAGAAGACGTAACGATTCATACAGCCGAACAAAACCCAGTATTTTCACTATCTGTGTTAGATAAAAATATACACGCATTTAACTATAGCATAATAGTCAAAAAGGGAAACGACTACCAAGTCAAAATAACAAAGGATAAATTAAAAATTCAATTTATGATAAAAATAAACAAAAACGATGCAGAAGCGCACTTACTTAAATTTTTCAAAGAAAATGTAAAACCGAATAAACAGTATGGATTTCATTTTGAAACCAAATAACTGGAAATGATTGCTTATAGAATATTGAAAGAACATTTTAACGAAAAATTAAAATTTGTCAAAACAAATACCTACACTACTGTAGCCAACCGAACTAATTTCTTAAAGGAGTTAGAAAGATACCATAACAAGACTCACATTGGAATCAGAGAAACGGTAGCGCATTTCAAAAGAAAATTATACATGCCTAATATGGATAGGATGATTCAAAACTACATCAACCAATGCGAAACCTGCTTAGAGCACAAATACAAGAGAAGGCCCTATCAGAGGCGTATGGGCCTATAATAGCGAATAGGACCCTCCAACACTTACATTTAGATATATTCCACTATAGCAAGGAAAAGTTTCTCACGATAATCGACATATTCTCAAAATACGCTCAAGCTTGCCATTTGCCAGACGGAAATGCAATAACGGTAATACGTAAATTAAGACATTTTGTTTCACATCACAACTTCTCAGATAAAATTACTACAGCAGTGAAAGCGAGTTCAACTCTACAGTATTCAAGAAATTTTGCCGATTACACAAAATCAAATATGATCAGACTAACATTAATAGACGCACCTCCAACGGACCCATCGAGCGACTTCATTTAACTCTGAAAGAAAAATTAGGCATACTAATCTATCAAAACCCAGAAGAGACAACGAAAAACCATATAACTACCGCAATATTGATCTACAGTCAAAGCATTCACTTTACAACAAATTATGCGCCATTCACACTTTTATACGGACCGTCGAAGACCTTCACAAAAATGTCGTTCACCCAAATGCAGATACGATCGAAAGGTATAACGAACTTCGGAAAAATGAAATTTTACCATTTTACGAGGAACTCTATCGAAAACAACGCGAAAATCAAAATTTTCCGGTCGATTCGGATAAAACAATAGAAGATAAAGAAATATTTATTAAAACTCACCAACAGCAACGTAATAAGACCGCGCCACGATATCAGAAACTCCTTGTAGAAAAACAACAGGATCCCTCTCTAGATTGCTATATACACGGGCAACCGCGACGTTATAACCTAAGGGATGCAAAAAGGATAAGAAAAGTTTCTTCCTTTTTACAGGAAAATGAAGAGCGGAATGATCATGATACTCCTGCTCATAGTAGCGAAGAGCGCTAATATAGACAAGGATAGCAATCACTACGATCATCGCCATGGAATTGGGAGAATAATTCAAAATTACCACTATATGCACTTTCAGATCAATATCACGACTTTGAAAGACACCTATAATCGTATCCTTGTTAGCTATACCACACTGTCTCCCGAATTGAAGTTAAAAGTCACGGAGTTATCATCGTCCCAATTGGAATCGAACTTATTAAAGCAAGCTCAATTACTTTGTGATGAAGCATACCAAAATTTACAGCAAATATCACCAGCGAATACTAGATTGAGAAGAGGGTTAATAAATGGGTTCGACACGGCGATTCAGTATATTTTTGGAAACCCAGACGCCAATGATTTGGATAGGATAAATAAATACTTGAATGTACTCAACAACCAACAACAAGAAGATATGATAATTCTCAATTAATCAGTAACTATTATAAACAAAATTAGTAAAAACATGAATAGCAACACTGAAGTTGTGAATCAAATTTTATGGAATATTTCCAACCTATGGATCGACGAGACAAACAACTAAACTTTTCTGAAGCGGTCATAAAACTTATAATACAGGAACAAAATTTTTTAGATTTGATCGGAAAAATAAAGCGTTCATTTATTTGATACCAGTGATATTGTGCACATTTAAGGTCTACACATAGCCTCTACACCAGATAATTTGAACATTGATATGTTATACACATCGATAATCATAAAAAAGTACACTGATTAAATGACCACTGGGATAATTAAACACGGGCTACATCTACACATGGTATAGAGTTTATCAGTGGAGATTTACGGCTGTGTTCATTTAAAAGGTGTACATTTAAACTGTGTTTAATTAAATATATCCAATTCATTGCTGTGATCATTTTCTCGGTGTAGACCTTAACATGTTAAAAATGTCGGTTTTCACATTTACTCGTGTACAAACTTTCAATATTATTAATTAAATTTGTGATTAACTTCTCAGTGGTGAGTTTCTTTGTGTGGAGTCTGTCTGTGTAGAGATTATCTGTGCGGAGTTTATCTGTGTAGAGTTTATCTGTGTAGAGTTTATATGTAGAATTTATCGGTGAAGATTTTATATGTGTCGAATTTATCGGTGTAGAGTTTATATGTATAGAATTTATCGGTGTAGAGTTTAGCGGGATTTTCGAAAATTTAAAAATATAAAACATACATGAAACTTAAATATAATCATTTTCTAATTCCAGAAAATAACAATATTTTTTACAATAATAATAACAAAAAAAGGTTGGTGGACTTAATCCATTATTCGACTTAATTTCAAGAGGGTACATTTACCTCTGCACACCCAACACAATATTGAATCTATTGCCGGATTTTTTCCGGAGCAAGCAAAAAGATTTTCGGCACATTGGCCGCAAATCACATGGCCACAAGGAATCAATGCGTGGTCGACACCTTGACCACGGCACACTTGACATGAACCTATAAGTTTAGAAAGCATTAGTACATAGATTATATAAATACAATAATACTAAATCGAGCGTGTAAGAAATGATGAAACCATGAATTTCAAAATATTGGAAATTGATTTACATAAAAGCATGTGTTTGGGAATTCAGTAATTTGAATTCCCGCGGTTATGCTCAGCTCGGTACGACTCACGGCGCTGCCACGGCGCGGCAGCACCTCGCGGCCTCTCGGCGGAACAGCCGAGACACTACACTGATTCACAAGGTGAATTCGCGCTTTTTCGTTCTCTCTCGCTCTCTCACATGCAAATGTGAGAGAGATTGTGATTTGATTCGCGAAGTGAATCGTGAAGGCCAAGAAGACGGAAGTGCTCACTCTTTGAAAAACTCAGTCTGCGGCTGCTACTAAATCGGCAGCAGTTCTCACCCAGACCCGGTATAGTCTACAGTGTGCTCGCTGCGAGGCTGCATGGTGACTAGTATGGTGCCTCATACTCGGACTCTCGTCTCATTCAGCGGATCATCTCACACGGCATCTACTCATACAAAGCGGCTCACTGTTCCGTAGTGAAGCGTGCTCGACACGAGGCCGCTCTCTCTCACTCTCTCAACGTACATACGGCATGCTCGCAACGAGGCCGCATGGACTTTTACACGGCATACTCTCAGTCAGCTGTATCTCTCAAACGGAACTTCTCATACGGCAGTGCTTTCATACGGCAGTGCTTCTCACACGGCAGCTTCTGACATGGCATAGTCTCACCGGCTCGCTGCCTCTAGCTAGCCATGAGGCAACCACTCTCGGTAACCGTTACGCAAGACTCAACTGGCGGTGCTCAACTGGCTTTTACCAACTCTCCTGTTTCACTGGCTCCTCTCACTGGCTATAACTCATCTGCGGTTACAACTCAATTGGCTTCATCTCTATGGACTGTGTGATTCAACCGGCTTCCTCATTCTTCTCCAAATTAATACAATTTCTATGAAGCTAAGGTAAACTCACACACACACCTACACACAGCCATTTTGATGACTCAAGCAAGCAGTAATCTCATATGAAGTACTCTGCACATAATTCTTGTCAAGTCTCAACCACAAGAAATCAATAACATTCATTGTGTGTATTTATGCTAGCAGTAAACTCAACGGAAGTTACTAATTCAAACTCAGCAATTCTCTGAAATCTCACTCACACAGAAACACTCAAACATAATCTTTGTAACACTCATACACTCAAACATAAACTTGTAACACTCAGATACTCAACCAAGCTTTGTAATATTCAACCAATTTATGTAATAGAGTTAAGTTTATAGACAGTTTTATAATATACTGAAATTTAATTTATTAAAGTGTTTGGCTCTCAATTTATTTGTAAACACCCACAGCATGTCCTCATTAAAAATTATGGCATTCTCAAACATTTTGGTCCTTCGAGCCGGATGAAACATGCTGTGGTGTGTATTAGAGCCAGTGAACTTTACTCATTATTAAACTGTTTTCATGCATTGGATCCACGTCGGAAAAACTCGAGAGGATGCTGGGGCCAAGGAGATTGACATACTCATGGATGTGATTCTCACCAGTGACTTGGACACGCTCAATATTCAAACGGACAACCTCAAGGAAGGAACGGACAAACTCTTACTACATGTGGATGGACATATGCACACACCTGTGTCGGTGTACAAAGTCATCGCTGCCTTGGCAGCTTACTCAGCAAAATGCTTCACCGGACTACTACAAGAACATCTCAGTCGAATTGATATATTGAATGTGCATTACTCATCTCTCTTGCACCTATTGGAAATAATCTCAAGTAATATCATTTTATTGTGGCGGTCACAATAGTCAACAGATGTATCGAGATGAAGAGATACAACTACACTACTGTGCTTCAGAGGATGGATTTGTGCATCAATAACTGCATATTACACATAGGTATAAGACCATGGAATTTTCACTCAAGATGGATCACGTGGATAAAATCAATCAAAAATTGGATTTCGGCGCAATCACTCATACTCAAGGTCAACTCAGATGCAACACTCACTTACTTAATGTTCATTACTTGCAACTGCATTGGAATGATACGACACACCGGTAACATCTCATAAACTTGGATCATGAGTCTATTTAATATCAGAATTATGATTTATCTCAAAAGATGCTATTCGAAGACTCAACGCTCCACGGCAATGCTCATCTATCCCAATGATTGAAATTGGAGGTACGCAATCAACTCACACATTAGGAAAGGTTCAAACAGACTTACAGCCCATCCACAAAATCTCAAGGTTAGGATCATTGCTCACATTATACGCCAATTCTCATCAACTCTGACATCAGAGAAATGTGAGCAGCTTATGTGTAACCATGTGCAGAAATTATTCTTGGCAGATCCTACCATTTTGTAAACCTCAACCTGTGGATGTACTCATTGGTGCTGAATGCTATGATCAAATTATCAATCTAACCTCATCTAGAGCAGTGTGATAGAACCTATCGCAGAATCATCAATTTTGGCTGGGCATTACTCAAACAATTCAAATCATCTGTTCAATGGAAATCAATACATCAAGATCGGATTGGACTTAACGCAGAAGAATTAAGGAAATTACTCACACGCTTCTGGGTTAAGAAGAACCACTCTCAACAACTAGAGGCAAACTCAAGAAGAAAGAAGCATTGTGTAAGCAGCACATTGTTCACACAATGAAACCATCAAGTAAGGTTATCTCAAACATCGGCTGATGCACTGAACAACTCATTTGGCAAAGCTCAAGCGTACCTCAAGCAGTTACTGTCAATTTCACTCATGACAGCATCTATAAAAAATGGTACTACTCATTTCATGGATAAATAAACCGGACCAACTCACACACGTCGGTCAGCAACTTCACAAGGGCCATGCAGTTATCAGGATTCTGCACGGCGGGCGGCTATCCATGAGCCAAATTGTAAATTCAATTTGTCGATGTTTCTCAAGGAATTCCTCACCAGCAACTTAATTTATAGATTATGATGATTGCGTCACGAGATTACTCAAATTATAACGGATTTCACTTCGAATAAATTCAAATCAGAATTATATTGCCGCTCACTCAAGAAAAATTCACAACCGGATAACTCTTTCTCAAAACTCACCACTACTCGATCCCGCATGGACAATCTCATCGGTGGATATTCTTTCAAACTCTCCTACAAGAGCTGTGGCTACTCAAGTACTCATGGGACAAACAAGTTCAACTCAATTGCGAAGAATGGCTGCACCTTCGAGAAGATTTCACTCAACTGGATTCGGGTCTCAAAACTAATGGCTTTTCGAATGCTTCGCAACAGGCAACAGCTACAGCACTCAATATTATATCCACATTTCTCACGATTGGATTATTATTTATAGTCTCATCAAGACGGAAGGCAACACTCAACCCAGACTCCATATCAAGGTTGGAGTTCAGAGCGGCAAGGTTTACTCAAGGTATGTTTGGACAAAGTTCAACTGCCAAGCGCTGATGTTCATTTATGGACAGATCAGAATATGGTATGCACACTCATAATCTCACGTGCCTCACGATGGAAAGAATCTGTTGGAACGAGGGTAACACTCAGTCAAGGAATAGCTCCAACAACCAAGGGAAGACAATCATCATGGACATCTCAAGCTGACTCACAAAAGGGGAACACTTTCCAGAAAGAAGCAAAGGTCACACTCACTGCAGCCACATCACATAAGGAAATTTCATGGGATCTCGTCAATACACACTCATTACTCAGTAGATTACTCAAAATGACTGGCTAGCTAATGCTAGCTGGTGATCATTCCAAGGCAAACGGCAAAGTTCAACAAAGACGAGATTCACAGCTGATATAATCAGCAAAGAAAAAATCTTCTGGATCAAGAAAACTCAGCAAGTTCGTTTTCAATACTGAACTCAATATGCTGAAATATCTCAAGTCCCACGGATTCAACTACTCAATAGATTGACTGTATAGACTCAGATGGAATCATCATGGTAGGAGATCGGTTTTACAAAACTCAACTGGAATATCACTCAACATCCAGTAACATTATTACGGTGCAGTCAACTCATCACTGATCATTCGGAATTCTCACATACCAATATTTCTCGGTGGCACCGAGAAAACTCACTCTGCACACATCAGGCAGGAAATTTGGATTATTGGAAGCAGAGTTCCGGCCAAGTTATTTACTCAAGATTCTGTAACTTGTGCAAGGTATCGGACTCATCGGACTCAGCAACTCATGGGGCAACTATCCAGTGCACTGGAACACCCCATCACAACCCTTCACTCACACTGGGATCAATTTAGCAGGACCACTCATCAACTCATCGAAGGGACGTGAATCCAAAAACATACAAGTGCTGGATTTGTATTTGTGTGCTCTCTCTCACAGCATTGTCATCAGCTGTTCATCTATACATGGTCAGTGGCTACTCATCCGAATGGTATCAATACGGCATACATATGGTTTATTTCAAATGGAGAACTACCTTCGCAACATTCTCTACAACAAACTCAACTTGGTACAACTCACATCAATGATGGCACTCCATGGATACTCAACCCACCTGCAGCATTTCGTATAATGTAAGTGGAAAGCAGTGGTGAATTCAATAATATTTCATCGCTAACAGACCATGGACAACATTATTCTCAAATTGGAATTTCATCATCCTTGCTGACTCAATTGAAGGTTTGCTCAACTCAAAGCCGTTACAACCACTCCAAAAGGATTCAGAAGATACACTCACTTTGGCTTTGTTCTCATCATCAAGGTATTAAACTCAATGTTTCACTTGGGTTCTAACTGTCAATGCATTTCAGCTGTCCAGTTGGGAAACTCCTTCATGGATGACTCAGTAACTCTGGCAGCAAGTCTTCTCAACAACGGTCTTCATCAACATCAAGAAGGCATCACTCATCTTACGAAACCAAGTGGAATTCATGGTACTCAATCCGGATAATCCTCACATAGTATATGGCTACTCTCAGAAGATGCAGGACTACATCATCAAGGAACTTTCTCATCGGCAAGGCATTGAACTCAGTGCCTGAACCAAGCTTACTCACCTTCAAGGAATCAAGGCTTTCCAAATGGCAACTCATTCAACGGATCACTCAGCAATTTTGGAAGCATTGGTCAACTCAACACCTTCAACGGCTTCAATCAATTTCAAAATGGCATCACCCCTCTCATGAGATAAAAGTGGGTTCCATGGTACTACTCACGGATGAACACTCACCCCCAAGCAAATGGCCACTCGCAAGAGTCACTCAACTTCACCCTGGAACTGACAATCTCACCAGAGTTGTAACAATAAAGACGGCCACCACTCAACTCACCCGCCCAATTGCAAAACTCGCCATCTTGCCAGTGCCAATCGGAATTTAAATCAACCTGGCGGTTGATGGCGGGCGGAATGTTTGGGAATTCAGTAATTTGAATTCCCGCGGTTATGCTCAGCTCGGTACGACTCACGGCGCTGCCACGGCGCGGCAGCACCTCGCGGCCTCTCGGCGGAACAGCCGAGACACTACACTGATTCACAAGGTGAATTCGCGCTTTTTCGTTCTCTCTCGCTCTCTCACATGCAAATGTGAGAGAGATTGTGATTTGATTCGCGAAGTGAATCGTGAAGGCCAAGAAGACGGAAGTGCTCACTCTTTGAAAAACTCAGTCTGCGGCTGCTACTAAATCGGCAGCAGTTCTCACCCAGACCCGGTATAGTCTACAGTGTGCTCGCTGCGAGGCTGCATGGTGACTAGTATGGTGCCTCATACTCGGACTCTCGTCTCATTCAGCGGATCATCTCACACGGCATCTACTCATACAAAGCGGCTCACTGTTCCGTAGTGAAGCGTGCTCGACACGAGGCCGCTCTCTCTCACTCTCTCAACGTACATACGGCATGCTCGCAACGAGGCCGCATGGACTTTTACACGGCATACTCTCAGTCAGCTGTATCTCTCAAACGGAACTTCTCATACGGCAGTGCTTTCATACGGCAGTGCTTCTCACACGGCAGCTTCTGACATGGCATAGTCTCACCGGCTCGCTGCCTCTAGCTAGCCATGAGGCAACCACTCTCGGTAACCGTTACGCAAGACTCAACTGGCGGTGCTCAACTGGCTTTTACCAACTCTCCTGTTTCACTGGCTCCTCTCACTGGCTATAACTCATCTGCGGTTACAACTCAATTGGCTTCATCTCTATGGACTGTGTGATTCAACCGGCTTCCTCATTCTTCTCCAAATTAATACAATTTCTATGAAGCTAAGGTAAACTCACACACACACCTACACACAGCCATTTTGATGACTCAAGCAAGCAGTAATCTCATATGAAGTACTCTGCACATAATTCTTGTCAAGTCTCAACCACAAGAAATCAATAACATTCATTGTGTGTATTTATGCTAGCAGTAAACTCAACGGAAGTTACTAATTCAAACTCAGCAATTCTCTGAAATCTCACTCACACAGAAACACTCAAACATAATCTTTGTAACACTCATACACTCAAACATAAACTTGTAACACTCAGATACTCAACCAAGCTTTGTAATATTCAACCAATTTATGTAATAGAGTTAAGTTTATAGACAGTTTTATAATATACTGAAATTTAATTTATTAAAGTGTTTGGCTCTCAATTTATTTGTAAACACCCACAGCATGTCCTCATTAAAAATTATGGCATTCTCAAACAGCATGTTACGACTAATTACGGTAAGTAATAAGTTATTTGTGATATCGTATGAAACCAATAATTATTCGAGTAAACCCGGACGCTTAACCTAACCTTGTCGTACTACTACTACCTCAACGTCCTATACCGAATCGATATGTTATTAATGAGATCGGATGCCACCATAACCCGCAAATAAATAGTGTGCAAGAAAAATGTCGGTGTAATTATCCTGATAGTATCTTATTTAACAGGGATGAAGGTGTACTTTTTTCTACAGGATCTATAAAGTTAATTGTTATTTTGGGAGAACTGCGAGTCAAGATTTTTTTCGGTTATTACTACCTCATCGTACTGTACTTAATCATAACATTGGATAATTAACTTTAATCTACAATGGAATACAGACTGTCTCCATCATTTTCTCAAACGTCCTTAACGAGAGTACTGATAGATACAGCAATTGTATGTACTTATATTCCATAAGTTTTCATCGCTCCCTCCAACACATTGTCTCCCCCCGGGGACAGCGGACGTTCTACTGACCAACAATGCGAGCATCGATAAAACTATGAAATTAAAAATATTCGAAATTGGCTTACGTGAACAAATGTTGCGATTAATTACGGTGAGCAGAAACTTATCTATGATACTGAATAAAACCTGTATTCACTCGAAGAAACCTTACTCCGGCGCTATACTACCTCATCGTACTGTAACTAATCGACACGTCATTCGCGGGATGAAATGACACGATAACCCGTGAATCTAAAGTGTGCGAGAAAGGTGACGGTGCCATTTTTTTTTCTTATTTCACCGCTGCAACCTATTGGCCCAGCTGGCGGATGCCTTCCACCACCTTGGTGAGGATGTAGTCCCTAATCCTATGACATCACTATTTTCACTTTCACATTATCCTACCTGTTTCTTAACCCTCCTGGAAGACATATCCGATGAGGACATTTTTCAGTCTCGCACCGTGTTGGTTAAGTCAACACTCTCTGCCCTCGGAGGGGCATCCGGTCTGTCTTCCAGGGTAAGCCTCTCCGAAGAAGGTCCATATTTCAGGAACAGCTCCCCGCCGGTAAGGCCGGCGTTACCTGCCTAGACCATCGGATCGGCGTACCTACCTTATCGACCTTCCAATTTTCCTAACACTGTTTCGCATTCGCCCAGGTTCGTCGGTGTAATTAAAGAGGTAATGATACGGACGGTATGCTATTAGCAATTTATCGAACTGGGATCGCCGTGTATTTGTTTTATTCTACAGGTTCTATAAAGTTACCTCTCAGGTTGGGGGACCTGCGAGTCAAGATTTTTTTCCGGTCATTACTACCTCATCGTATTGTACTTAATCGTAACATTGGATAATTAACTTTAATCTAGAATGGAATACAGACTGTCTCTATCATTTTCCAAACGTCCTTGACGCTAGTACCGATAGAGACAGCAATTGTATGTACTTATATTCCATAAGTTTTCATCGCTCCCTCCAAAACATTGTCTTCCCCGGGGACTGCAGACGTTCTACTGACCAACAATGCGAGCATCGATGAAAACTATGAAATTAAATATATTCGAAATTGGCTTACGTGAACAAATGTTGCGATTAATTACGGTGACCAGAAACTTATCTATGATACTGAATAAAACCTGTATTACCTCGAAGAAACCAGATCTTTCAACCTTACTCCGGCGCTATACTACCTCATCGTACTGTAACTAATCGACACGTCATTTGCGGGATGGAATGACACGATAACCCGTGAATCTAAAGTGTGCGAGAAAGGTGTCGGTGCAATTTTTTTTTCTTATTTCCCATTACCGCTGCAACCTATTGGGCCAGCTGGCGGATGCCTTCCACCACCTTGGTGAGGATGTAGTCCCTAATCCTATGACCTCATTATTTTCACTTTCATATTATTCTACCTGTTTCTTAACCCTCCTGGAAGACATATCCGGTGAGGACATTTTTCATTCTCGCACCGTATTGGTAAAGCCAACACTCTCTGCCCTCGGAGGGGCATCCAGTTCGTCTTCCAGGGTAAGCCTTTCCGGAGATAGTCCATATGTCAGGACCGGCTCCCCGCCGGTAAGGCCGGCGTTGCCTGCCTAGATCATGGGATCGGCGTACCTACCTTATCGACCTTCTTCTTTCCCTAACACTGTTTCGCATTCGCCCACGTTCGTCGGTGTAATTAAAGCGGTTATAATACGGACGATATGCTATTGGTAATTTATCGAACTGGAATCGCCGTGTATTTTTTTATTCTACAGGTTCTATAAAGGTAACTCTCATTTTGGAGGAACTGCGAGTCAAGATTTTTTTCCGGTCATTACTACCTCATCGTACTGTAATTAATCGTAACATTGGATAATTAACTTTAATCTAGAATGGAATACAGACTGTCTCTATCATTTTCTCAAACGTCCTTAACGCTAGTACGGATAGAGACAGCAATTGTATGTACTTATATTCCTTAAGTTTTCATCGCTCCCTCCAAAACATTGTCTTCCCCAGGGACTGCAGACGTTCTACTGACCAACAATGCGAGCATCGATGAAAACTATGAAATTAAAAATATTCAAAATTGGCTTACGTGAACAAATGTTGCGATTAATTACGGTGAGCAGAAACTTATCTATGATACTGAATAAAACCTATATTACCTCGAAGAAACCAGATCTTTCAACCTTACTCCGGCGCTATACTACCTCATCGTGCTGTAACTAATCAACACGTCATTCGCGGAATGGAATGACACGATAACCCGTGAATCTAAAGTGTGCGAGAAAGGTGTCGGTGCAATTTTTTTTTTCTTATTTCACCGCTGCAACCTATTGGCCCAGCTGGCGGATGCCTTCCATCACCTTGGTGAGGATGTAGTCCCTAATCCTATGACCTCACTATTTTCACTTTCATATTATTCTACCTGTTTCTCAACCCTCCTGGAAGACATATCCGGTGAGGACATTTTTCATTCTCGCACTCTGCCCTCGGAGGGGCATCGGGTCTGTCTTCCAGGGTAAGCCTCTCCGGAGGTGGTCCATATTTCAGGAACAGCTTCCCGCCGGTAAGGCCGGCGTTCCCTGCCTAGAGCATCGGATCGGCGTACCTACCTTATCGACCTTCCTATTTCCCTAACACTGTTTCGCATTCGCTCAGGTACCTCGGTGTAATTAAAGCGGTTATGATACGGACGATATGCTATTGGCAATTTATCGAACTGGATTCGCCGTGTATTTTTTTTATTCTACAGCTTCTATAAAGTTAACTCTCATTTTGGGGGAACTGCTAGTCAAGATTTTTTTAGGGTCATTACTACCTCAGCGTACTGTACTTAATCGTAACATTGGATAATTAACTTTGTTGGAATATGTGAATGTTTCAACATGCAGCGCGCTGTACGCGAGGATAAGTACAATGGTATGCGCGTCTGCCAAGCGACGGCGGACGAAACACACACATGAGTGTCTCCCCACTCCAGTATGTCTGTATGAAAGTTGCGTGAGATGCGAGAGCAGTGTAGCGCACTTAGAATGTTTCTTACCCTCTCGCTATTCAACTGCGATGTAAGTCGGACGTGCCGGTTGACGTTTTTGCCACCTCAATAAACTCTATATTTATCTCTCTCTATTAAATAATGGTTTCTTACTTTACCACAAACCTCAACACTATTAATTATTCAAACCTCAACAAACTTTAATCTAGAATGGAATACAGACTGTCTCTATCATTTTCTCAAACGTCCTTAACGCTAGTATCGATAGAGACAGCAATTGTATGTACTTATATTCCATAAGTTTTCATCGCTCCCTACAAAACATTGTCTTCCCCAGGAACTACGGGCGTTCTACTGGCCAACAATGCGAGCATCAATGAAAACTATGAAATTAAAAATATTCGAAATTGGCTTACGTGAACAAATGTTGCGATTAATTACGGTGAGCAGAATCTTATCTATAATACTGATAAAACCTGTATTAACGCGAAAAAACCCGATATTTCAAACTAACTTCAGCATTATATTACCTCATCGGATTGTACCTAATTGATAATCAGTGAATTACCTCCAAAGCCTTGATAGGACATTGCTTACCCAAGGACTGCGAACAGTCCATTGTCTGACAATGTGAGCATCGATGGAAACCATGAAATTTCAAATATTGGCAATATGTTTAAATAAAAGGACATTATGATTAATCACGCAGAGCAGTAAGTTTCACGTGAAACCGTCTAAAACCTATAATTACTCGAGTAAACCCGGACGATTAACCCAACCTCTCTATACCGCTACTACCTCGCCGTACTATACCTAATAGATATGTGATTCGTGGGATCGGATACCACCATAATCCGTATATCTAGAGCGTGCGGGAAAGGTGTCGAGTTCTTTCCTAAAGATATGGAAAATACGCTGATAGTATTTTATTTAACAGCGATTACGGTGTAGAGTTTATCTGCAGCTTCTATAGAGTGTAATGTAATTTTAGGGGTAATTCTACTACCTCATCGTACTGAATCGTAACGTTGAACAATTTACATGAATTTACTACGAGTTGCAGACCGTCTCTATCATCATCTCAAACGTTTATAACGCGAGTGCTAACAGAGATGGTAATTGTATGTTGTATGTACAAACGGTAATGTACAAACGGTCCATAAGTTTCCATCGTTACTTCCAAAGCCTTGATAGGACATTGCTTACCCAAGGACTGCGAACAGTTCATTGTCTGACAATGCGAGCGTCGATGGAAACCATAAAATTTCCAATATTGGCAATATGTTTACATAAAAGGACGTTACGATTAATCACGCAGAGCAGTAAGTTTCACGTGAAACCGTCTAAAACCTATAATTACTCGAGTAATCCCGGACGACTAACACAACTTCTCTATACCGCTACTACCTCGCCGTACTATACCTAATAGATATGTGATTCTTGGAATCGGATACCACCATAATCCGTATATCTAGAGTGTGCGAGAAAGGTATCGAGTGCTTACCTAAAGATATTGGACAGTACGCTGATGGTATTTTACTTAACAGGGATTACGGTGTATTTTTATCTGCAGGTTCCATAAAGTTTAGTGTAATTTTCCGGGAACTGCTGGTCAAGTTTTTTCTGCGCGGGATTGCATGCTATAAGAATCCATACATCTAAACTGGGCGTGAAACGTGTCGGTGTCATTTAAGAAGTTGCGCAAAGTTATTGATTGGGTCCTGAACCTTATTTATCTAAGAGGGATGCGGGTATTTTTTATCCTACAGATTCTATCATGCTTAACATAATTATTAGAAAAATGCTAGGTAAAGTAATTTTTTTTTACTGTATCTAGCCACTAGTTTCCGTAAAGTGTGCATGAAATGGTGTCGGTGATTTTATAACGGGATCCGCTCTAATATAATGGCGGAGCGATAAGCATGATAAATAATAAGTGATAATAATAATAATAAATAATAATTGTGAATTTGTGCTTTGAATAATTTGCATAATTACATTGTCTAAAATCACGGTTCGTTAAAGAACGAGCACCAAAAGTGATCGAATCTTGGGTATTTTACCTTAAGAGTTGTTTCTTACGATAGGGCTACTGGGTCAATTACACGGAGGATAGTGAGGGAAAGGGATAGCGGAGGCGGCGTTTAAATAAAGAAATGGTTCTGGTTAAACTGGCGTTTTATTAGTGCTGGCGAGAGTGATCGTGCACGCTGTGTACTGGCTAGCGGCCGATCAAAGACTGGAGAAAATGCTTCGCGGTTACAGCTTCGCGAGAGCCGCGACGACTGGTATGTCGCGAGAGTGGGGGTTTGAGCAGAGCTATTAATAGACTCGCTCACGCAGTGTATAGTGTAGCTGGTGTATGAGTGTAAAAGTGTATGTGTGAGTATGTAAATAGTCGGTGTGTCGTGTGAACAGAATATTCTATCGTGTTACAATTTCGATTTCAAATGAATCGTGAACATTCTGCCCACCTTAATGTCTTGAAGAGACATTAATACATCCGTTTTTACATAGTTGGAATTACAGAAGTAAGGAAAGCAATTTACATCACAACTTAAATAATTAGAGTCTTTTACTATGAATGTCACGGGATGATCTGGTCTTGAAACGTAGGCATGGTTCGTTGATGTAGTAGCTACGTTGTGGAAGAGATGATTTCCCGTTGGTCCGCATACAATCCATCCTAGCGAAGTATTCTGGGCGATTGGCGCCATCGCATTGTGGTCTGCAGCTTTGCGAATGTCGCCGAGTAGGATTCTTGCGTAGACATCTGAACCAAGAATCAGATCGATTTTTTTGGATTCGTCAGTGTAGTCATCGGCGAATAGAAGGCCCTCCAGATGATTCCATTCTGCCCCGAAACGCCGATGAGATGGGACGTAATTGGTGACACGAGAAAGGATGAGAGCGTCAACAGCAATCCTGACTTCAGGGCTGTGGCATGAGGCGATTTCGAACATTGCGCGCCCCTGCGCATATGACGATGTTACGCCACCGACTCCAGTGACGGCCACATAAGCTGGCTTGGTTATCAACTTTAAACTCTTGGCAACCTCTCTATTTATCATTGGGCATTGCGCTCCCTGGTCGATCAATGCGCGTGCACGGTGTTTCGTGCCGTCCGGTGCTAAAACGTCAACAAGCGCTGTGGGTAGCAACGCAGGAGCGAACGAAGTCTCATCACTCACCAACACATGAAACGGCTGTGATTGTCGTGAGAAGGTCACTGAAGGTGGACCGGTCGTTGTAGCGAGATTCGTACTCCCGCTGGAGGTAGCATCGCGATGAAGAGTGGTATTGTACCTACCACTACACATAAAGCAATTCTTAGTTGACTTATACGTACTGGTCTTGTGTGAGTCAAGGCAATTTTCGCACAACGACTTTGCCTTTACGAATGCTATACGCTCGGGTACAGACTTTGTCTTGAAGGTGACACATCCGTGTATGTGGTGTTGATCTTGACACAACGGGAAAGGAAGGGTCGTTGCTACGGTATGGTGAGCACGAAAGGAGTTCGAAGGCTTTCGTTGATCTCGGCTATAGGACAAGCCGTTGGACGACTGCGAGTCCTTTACGCTCTTCGATGGATTCGTGGCCGCGAGCATAATTATTCGTCCGCTCAGGAACGTGCGAAGACTATCGTAGGTAGCTGGGTCTTTTGTAGCGCCTAACGATGACTCCCATGCTCTCTTCGTTTGAGCATCGAGTCTTTCTACTGTGAAAAAGACCAATATGTCGTCGCAAATTAGTGTGCGCTTTAAATTGTTCATACCTTCTATGAGGTTGTTGGTCGCGTTCGCAATTCTTCGAATTTCTTCCGCCGATTCTGAGGAGGCCGGCTTCGTCGCATGCCATTTCTTTAAATGTGATCTTACTTGCAGCCGTAGGTTCTCGTAGGCATCCTTGAATAGAGCCCAAGCTCGTGTGAAACTGTCTCCTTCCACGTTATAATCTTGGATTAAGTCAGCAGCTTCTCCTTCCACATTAGTCTTCAAGTAATACATACGATCGACATTGGTGAAGCTGGCATTTGTTGTAATCTTCGACATGAAGAGGTCTCGAAATTCTGGCCATTTTTCGTATCCTCCAGAAAAGCGCGGAAGATTGATTGTCGGTAGTGTCTTCAGAGTTATTGTCTGAGGAGCTTGTGACGAGGCCGTACCTTGACTTGTTCCTGCTGGTTCCTCGAGTTTATCTGCGATGCTAAGCATGTACGTCAATGCTTCCAAATACTGCTGCTCCGTGTCTGCATAGGAGTCGTCAGCAAAGTAAAGATCTTCGTCCTTTTCCTCAGAGTTAACTGAATGCTTGATTAGAATTAAATGGTTTTCATGAAACTCCTTCCATGATGATTGCAGGCTGTTGGACCTCACATTTATCACGGTGCGTGTAAACTTGTCCTTGCCCATTTTGTTGAGGTTGGTTGTGGCATTCCCGATTGACTTGGAAAGCTCGGCCTGGCGTTTGAATAGGGCTTCTACAGCGCTTATGATGAATGTGGTAGATTGCTGCTGCCCACCGTGGTCGAACACTCGCGTGTGTGTGAGACACGACTTCTATTGCGTTGGATGAGTTAATTTATCTCCAAGCGACTCGAAAGGACACTTGGAAGATAAGGAAGTTACCGCGACACGTGGTAGGCATTCACGCGCGATGAGCACTTCCGGGACGCCGCATGGCCGCGAAATTTCTACTCACTATCCTCGATAGCGCACGCGCGATATCCGGCTCGAAGGACCAAATGTTTCTTACGATAGGGCTACTGGGTCAATTACACGGAGGATAGTGAGGGAAAGGGATAGCGGAGGCGGCGTTTAAATAAAGAAATGGTTCTGGTTAAACTGGCGTTTTATTAGTGCTGGCGAGAGTGATCGTGCACGCTGTGTACTGGCTAGCGGCCGATCAAAGACTGGAGAAAATGCTTCGCGGTTACAGCTCCGCGAGAGCCGCGACGACTGGTATGTCGCGAGAGTGGGGGTTTGAGCAGAGCCATTAATAGACTCACTCGCGCAGTGTATATTGTAGCTGGTGTATGAGTGTAAAAGTGTATGTGTGAGTATGTAAATAGTCGGTGTATCGTGTGAACAGAATATTCTATCGCGTTACAATTTCTATTTCAAATGAATCGTGAACAAGAGTACATATTACCTATGAATCACGAATTTTACTTAAACTTTCGGGTATGTTTTATGTATGGTAATATAAAGATGTGTGCAATAATGAAGCTGAAACTTTGATGACGATAGAGTTGTATATATATTTTAATTAACGTGGGAAAATAATGGAAAATCGCTCTTAACAATTCTTAATTAATTAAGCAGAAATCTGGAAGTTAACTTTTTCAGTGGATTACAGTCTACTATTGAGGATATGTAAATATTTTTAGATCCAAATGATATTTCCGAGTTCAAGAAAAAACCGTTACTCATAGGTATTATACTCTCCTATTTATTATATAATATATGTACTAGTAATAATACGTTATTACCTAGTTGCTTCTGTGTAGTTTGGCGCGTAGGACTTTTAGCCTCCCTCTGTGCCCGGTTTTCTTTATCATGGGCTTCGAGCATGATTTTCTTTCCGCCTTTTCTCTCCTCCTTTTGTTTCCTTAACCGCTTTGATGAACGAGATTCTGGAAGATATACATTCCCAATAAATTATACATTACCTATTAATCTCTCGTAAGTAATTGTGTAAGTAACATAATTGAAGTAGATTTGTATTCAATAGTATATTGTGCAACGATGGGTGAAAATGAGCAATTTCTAGCGAGGGTGAATGGTTCTGCATGAGTCGGAGTCGAGGGCGCCGAAGACGCCCGAGACAGAGACAAGTGCTGAAAATATTTCACCCGAGTCTGATATAGCTTTTCTTCCCGTGTTACTACAACCCGTATTTTTTTAACCAAGGCATGACAGGGCCTTTTTTACATGTGTGAGTCGGAGAGAGGACTGGACATTTCGATTCACACACACAGCGCAGTTGGAAATCCAAATAATTTGAAATGTATATGCAATTAACTATACACGGGAGGCAGAAATTTTCATTTCTCACCAGTTCTAGCGTAGAAATGGCCATTTGTTATCTGTTTTATGCTAGAAATAGCCATTTCTCACCTCTTTTATGGCAAAAATGAATATTTCTTATCATTTTTTTTTCTCTCACCTGTTTTATGGTAGAAATGGATATTTCTCACCAGTTTTTTATTTCTCATCTGTTTTATCGTAGAAATGGATATTTCTTACCACTTTCATAAAATACTCTCGAAATGCCCAATACTCTCTCCGACTCATACATGTAAAAAAATCCCAGTCATGTCTTCGTTAAAAAAAAAGGGTAACGCAGGACGAAAAGCTATTTCAGACTCAGGTGAGGTGTTTGCAGAACTCGTCTCTGATTGCGCCCTCGACTACCACTCGTGCAGAATACCTCATCCTCGCTAAAAATAGCTCATTTTCTTCCTTTGTTTCACAATGTACTATTGTAAGTATAACTTGTAATAAGAACAGAGTTGAGTAAAAATATTTTACCTTTTTTTGTACCCTTAGGATGGTCCACACGATCGAGATGAAAATGAGCTGAAATTTATGGTAATTTAGTTATAGTATTTTTCGTCACAAGACTGTAAAATACGATTTCGCGGACCGAGGAGTGTCGCTCGATCACACATGGGTGTGAGATGTTACGGTTGATAGTCGAACATTATTTTTTTATGTATTGTCCGATTCCCGGGAACATGCAATTGCATTTTTACGTCAGCAAACGAGTTCGTGAAATCGAATTTTACTGACATTTATAAAAAAAAATATATTTTTTAAATTTCCTTCATTTTAAACGATCAAAAATATATTTTTGATACAGTGTGCGTAAAATACCCATGTTCGAAAAATATCGTTCGATACACGTGCGAAAGATGATTCTACACTCGTGTGATTGTGTGAAACCTCACACTCTTGCTAGAATTAACACTTTCACCCTTGTATCGAAATATACTATTTTGCAACACTGTGTGTAAAACACGATTTTATACCCAGTATAGTTCACTTGGAAAAATCATGTTTCTGTAACTGGGGCGTTGAATTTCACACTCCGGAAGGATCGCGCATAATAAGGGACCAACTAGATAATGCGAGTTCCGTGTGAGCACTGCGTTCGAGTACCATACAGTGCTTCGCTGATTGGTCTATTCTTTTGGAGAAACTCTTGTTTGTGGACGGAATGGACTAATCAGCGAAACGCTCCTATATTCAAAGCGGTAAATTTGTATGATACTCGCACGCAGCGCACACACGGAACTCGCATTATCTGGTTGGTCCCTTAGAGCGGGGTTTGCCGTCTCTCTTGATGCACTTCATCTCCCGGAGCGCGACATTCTAGGTCCTAGCTTAAACACGATCTTTTCAAGTTTTCGTAAAGTAGCATTTCAAGCCTTTAAAACTAATGTAAAAATTTCTTATGCACACTGTTACAAGAAATATCATATGCGACTCGGATATATGATTTACTCACTCGTGTGACCGCTTGTCACTTGGGTCTGGTTTTGTCGGACACTCGAGCGCGGCGATCACACTAATTCGTAAAATCGCATTTTACGCCGTTGTTGCATATTCTACTATTTCAAAATATTTTCAAAATAACCTTTGTTTAATTAAAGTTAAGCTCCTATCGCGTTCATTTGAATAACTTTTCTGTTTTTTTACATGAGAACCTTTTAATATTAAAAATATGAAGTTACTCTGCACAGCATATTATAAATAAATTTAATAAAATACTTGCCTTCTTGTGGGAAACTTATTTCCCTTGGTTCATCGTGCCGTGACTGATCTGCTTGGTCTTCTGAAGGTATTCGTTGCCGAATATCCCGAAGCCCCTCATTGGGCACATCTTGCCGACGATCTGAATTTCACATTTTTTAGTTTAATATTTTTTTTAGATTTTCTTTTTTTGGGACCGCTCAAAAATGTATTTGCAAAATATTTTTGAACAGGTTCAGTACGGATAATGTATAAGCAAAAACAGATTAAGTTTATGAAGAATAAATAGGAATCGAAAATATTTTCAGCTTTAGTCATTTCTCCTAATGTTTAAAATTATGTTTGATATGAAAAGCGTTATCGGCAAAAGTTTTAGAAGTTACTTATTTTACAGGAATCTAAAGTATGGAAAATTTTACTAGTCATATTTCAAGAATAAAGTTATATATGCAATACGGGACTTAAGTTTTTCCAGGATAGTTACGTTTTTATCGCGTTGATTGAAAAATCTTTCTATTTTTTAACAGAAAATTTTAAATAATTAATTTATGAAATACTTGCCTTCTGGTGGGATACGTTTTTCTCCTGTTTCATTATGCCGCAACGGATCTGGCTCTTCTGAAAATACTCGTTGCCGAATATCCAAATGCCCTACATTTGGCACATCTTCTTGACGATCTGAAATTCACGGTTTTTTTAGTAAAATATTGTTTTTTGTTAATTTTCTTTTATTTAACCGCTTAGAACTATATTTTCTAAACATCTTTTAAATAACCAATCGTTGTTCTAGTATAGTTACATTTTTATCGTGTTGATTAAAAAATCTTTCTATTTTTTAACATGAGAATCACTCGTTTCGCATACCTACAAATCGTTGACTGAGAGGTGAAAGGAGACAATTCGGCTCAGCGTTAAGAAACCAGACAACTCGGTTGAGCGCTAAGAAACCAGTTAACTGACAAGGAGAGTCTACGGCTTTTGGGAAACGGATTTTCGCGGGCATTGGAAATTTGATTTCTAGTATCTAAAAATAAAGCCCAGTTCTCACATTTCGATCTAATGGACCCTTTTTCTTAAGATATGGGCAATCTTATCTCAAATATCATCGATTTCATTAAAAAATGTTGTCTCTTCTATTAACTGTCACATTGTAAGTATTTAAGATATGAAAACGACGGAACAAAATTTTAAAAGTAGATAGTAATAGCTAAAATTTAAACCCTGATTCGTTAAAAAATATTGATTTTTCAGGAAGTTACAAGCAATCAAAGATATCATAAGAAAATGGTTAAAAATTTGTCTTCATTTTAAGCGATTAATGCATCGTATTTTTAACCATTTTCTTACGCTATCTTTGATTACTTATAATTTCCTGAAAAATCAATATTTTTCAAACAAATCAGAGCTTAAATTTTAGCTTTTACTAACTTCTTTTAGAATTTTGTTCCGTCGTTTTCATATATTAAATACTTACAATGTGACAGTTAATAGAAGAGACAACATTTTTTAACGAAATCGAGGATATTTGAGATGAGATTGCCCATATCTTAAGAAAAAGGGTCGATTAGACGAAAATGTGAGAACTGAGCTTTATTTTTAGACACCAGAAATCAAATTTCCAATGCCAGTGAAAATCCGTTTCCCAAAGGCCGTGGACTCTCCTTGTCAGTCGAATTGTCTCCTTTCACCTCTCAGCCCACGAAATAATCTATTTTATTGCACTCAGTTGATTATTTTTTTCTGTTTTGGAACGAATAACATTTTAGTAATTGAAATAGTTACCTTCTGGTGGGATATCCATTTCCTCGTTTTCATTTTGTTCATTAACCACTTGTATATCTTCAGGGTGATCTACAATTTTTGGTTTTATATAATATTTGTCGCTCTTTAAACACATACATACGCATACACATGAGTACATATTATTCCTTACTTTCTCGAGGAATATTACGAAGTGGCGGAAGGTCCAGTTCCACTTCTGAGACAATATCTTGGGGTTCTCCTATTAGCTGATGCTGCGCTATTGGATGATCCAGTTCCATAGGATCACCTATGATTAGTTTGCAATCGTTACATGTGTTCTTTTCGTTTAAAAAACTTTTATGAGGAGGTTGTATAGAATTCTAACGCGAAAAATTATAACAATAAATATAATATTATAATTATAAATTATAATTATCAAAAAACGTTCTGTGCATTAAACTAGACCACCATATCTCGGTGAATTTTGCCGTCCTTAACATCATTCCAAGAATTGATCCATCACGTCTGAATTTTGAGATATCTAAGGTATACCATTTTCAAAATATCTTACAAAACAAGGCAAAAACAATATTTTTATTATTTTATTCTTTTAGAAAATAATATATCATTGTTTATGCTCTCAAATACAATTTTTGAACCATCCTTTACCGATTTTTTTTCTCCGAGATCTAAATGCATGTGCGAATTTTTAAAATTCGCATATAATTCTTGAAATCAAAGCGATGATTTAAAGATGGTCTTATCGAGTACAAACAATGCAACATTATATTGTAGAAAAAAAATTAATGAAAAAATAGTTTCCCTTTGTTTTTTCTAAGACATTTTAATAATTTTGTTATCGACTTTTAAAAATTCAGAGGTGGTGGATCTATTTTAATTTTGGAAGAATTTACCTTCTGCTTCACTATTAAAACCTTCATCATCTGTGTTTAGCACCGCTATCTTCGCCCACGTCTACCTCTTTCGCCACCTCGACCCCTTCTTCCACCTCTTGGCCTTCCTCGTCTACCACCTCTTGCCTCCTGTGGTTCTCTGTCACCATCTCGACCTCTTCCTCTGCCTCGAACCCTTCCTCCACCTCGTACTCTTCTCCCACCTCGACCTCTTCGATTATCGTCTCCAAGTTCTTCATTTTCAGGTTCTTCATTCTGAGATTCTTCATTACTAGAAGAATCTGAAGACTCGCCAGCTCTTTCCAATCTTTGGTTTCCTTGAATGTCATTTGCGGCACGTTGGCGGCGTAATCTTGCCTCATAATTATTTCTAAGTTCTGAATAAAATATTAAATTATTGCTACGTTATATATATATATATATATATATATATATATATATATATATATATATATATATATCAAATGCAGCTTTTGAGGATCTATGTTAGCACGGATTCGATACCTTGAGGATTTTTCAGACTTTTGAGGACATCCTCAAAATTCCTTCGGTATGAAACGGTACTTTTGAGGATTTATATTAACACCTTCAACGCAGAGAGGGAGTTATTTCTTTAGCCAAGCATATACGAACTCTGGAGAAAAAACTATAAATCCTCAAAAGTACCGGTTTTCGAAATGTATATGTATACACGGTGACCCTTTTTAATCATCGCACCCGGATTTCTCGGAACCTAAGCCAGATAGAGAAAAATGGCTCCGACAAAAGTTATAGGGGATAAAGGGGGCCACATAATGGCGCTAACGTCTTTGACCTTGAACTTGACCACTGAGGTTATTTCAAGGTCAAAGTGGTTTTTTCATATGGAAACACCTAGTATTGACCCCGGATTCGGAAAGAGCGGGAAATTTTACGTTCAAAATCATAATGAGAAATTTTTTCCAAGGTCATTTCAAGGTCAAATCTAGGTAAAACTCAGAAAAGTCCGTTTAAAATCGTTTTTTCCATGAACCACAGGCTAAGCTGGTTCAAATTGATCGTAGGCTTAATAAAGGAACCCCGCACACCAAAAACCCACACACCCCAAACCCACACACCCAAAACTTACACATCCTAGTAAACAAAACTCAAACTCACATATCTTAACCCCATACACTTCATGCCCTCACATGCTGAACTGTTACACCCCGGTCCCACAACCATACCCAACACCCCCAGTCCCACACATCCCTACCCCACGCATGCTAATCCCATACACCCCAAACCCACACATCCTGAACCCTGAAAAATTTTTCTCAAGGGCAAAATGATTTTTCGCTCGAATTGTAAGGGCTTTTTTGAGCACTATGCTTGCTCACCCGATCTTACATCACCAGATTTCTATTTATGGGGGTATTTAAAAAATGCTGTTTTTGAGCAACAACCCACTACAAGAGCAGATATGCAGGATAGGATTCGTCGAGCATGCGCTGACATTCCGAGACAAACTTTGCAGAACACAGCTCGCCATTTTCAAAGGCGTAGCAAGACTATGTGCCTTGAAGCAAATGGTCGTCATTTCGAACACTTGCTTCGAGGTTGAATAAAAATTTATTTACATTAGTGAGAGACGAGGGAACTCACTATAATCAAGCACCCCGAACAGTGAGAGGCAAGGGGACTCACTTTAATCAAGCACCTCGAATCATGAGAGGCAAGGGGACTCACTATAATCAAGCACCCCGAACAGTGAGAGGCAAGGGGACTCACTATAATCAAGCACCCCGAACAGTGAGAGGCAAGGGGACTCACTTTAATCAAGCACCTCGAACAGTGACGGGCAAGGGGACTCACTTTAATTAAGCACCCGAAAGGAAACAATCCTTACTACGTCCAGGTAGTTGTTTCTGGGTAGCGCAAAAAGTAAGGTTAATACATTTATAACAGAAACTTCAACGATCTTAAAGTTTTCGTTAAAAAATCATTTTGCCCTTGAGAAAAATTTTTCAGGGTTCAGGATGTGTGGGTTTGGGGTGTATGGGATTAGCATGTGTGGGGCAGGGAAGTGGGACTGGGGGATGTGGGGTATGGTTATGAGACCGGGGTGTAACAGTTCAGCATGTGAGGGCATGAAGTGTATGGGGTTAGGATGTGCGAGTTTGAGTTTTGTTTACTAGGATGTGTAAGTTTTGGGTGTGTGTTCCTCTATGAAGCCTATATACGATCAATTTGAACCAGCTTAGGCTGTGCTTTATGGAAAAAAACGATTTTAAACGGACTTCTCTGAGTTTGACCTAGATTTGACCTTGAAATGACCTTGGAAAAAATTTCAATATGATTTTGAACGTAAAATTTCCCGCTCTTTCCGAATTCGCGGTCAATACTACGTGTTCCCATATGAAAAAACCTCTTTGACCTTGAAATAACCTCCAAGGTCAAGTTCAAGGTCAAAGACGTTAGCACCATTATGTGGCCCCCTTTGTCCCCTATAACTTTTGTCTGAACCATTTTTCTCTATCTGGCTTAGGTTCCGAGAAATCCGGGTGCGGCGACTAAAATGGGTCACCGTGTAAAAACCTAGTTTATACCTTCAGCAGGATTTCCGTTTTCGAAGACACCTCCTAAAACTATTTTATTATTTAATTTTTATAATTCAAATTAATATATAATATAAATTTATTATCAATATTACTGTTATTGTTGATCGCCACCATTTGGTCATCATCCTTCATTTGGAAAATCATCCAAATGGTCATTTATGTCCTCGTAATTGTCGGGATATTCAACTAAAATTAATTAAATGAAATAATAATTTACTGTTGTTAATTCTAAACGTTTTTATATTACTGTTTCACTTACTAGTAGGCAAAAAGCGGGATCTGCGTTGCCTTACTATTAAATTAAGGTATTCATTTACAGTGATTCTGAACATATATTTTTATGAAATATATTAAATATTAAATCTTATTCTTATTATACTAGAATGTTCAGGTGCGCTGGGCGCGCTCTTCCTTTTACCTTGCTCTGTACAATTAACATTAAAATATTGTGAATTTAAACTTTATTTTACTTTTTAACGTCCATAAATTTATCCAATATATTTTATTGAAACATAGATTGTATTTACAATACATATATTTTTATGAAATATATTAAATATTAAATCTTATTCTTATTATACTAGAATGTTCAGGTGCGCTGGGCGCGCTCTTCCTTTTACCTTGCTCTGTACAATTAACATTAAAATATTGTGAATTTAAACTTTATTTTACTTTTTAACGTCCATAAATTTATCCAATATATTTTATTGAAACATAGATTGTATTTATTTTAAAGTATTTCTACAATACAAAAATTTGGAGACTAAAAATATAACTGTAATCAGAACAATATTCACAGTCCATTGTTATAACTACAGATAAAATTTGAATACTTTTTGTTATACAAAATCTAAATTGAAGTCATTAATAATATTTATGTCTCATATTTATAGTTTAAATATTTTTCACCATACCCTGACCGAAAGTATCACTTTCGCTCCCGGCTCAAAAACGCGAATGTGGTATTTTCGGCCCGGGTATGGTGAAAAATCGTATATGCAACACGGGGATAAAGAGGGCCACCCCAGAGCACCTGTTTGCCACCCTCGCCTTCAGCTCGGGTGGCAATTCACACGTGCTCTGGACTGGCCAACTCTTTACCTCCCTAGTTGCGTAATATACTATTTGCCTGGCGGACCAAAAATGCCACTTTTGCTCCCGGCGCCCAGGGAAAAATAGTATACACACCGTGGGAGAAAATAAAGAATTCCTCAGACCGCATGTTTGTCATCCGAGCCGGAGGCGCAATTACATGCGATCTGGAACATTCTTTACTTTTAATCTCAAAGTGCGTCATATACTATTGTTAATATATTTGTAATATAATACTATATGTACTCTGGAGTTAATAAATAAATTCTATGAAATTGGTTAAGATAAAAGTAAGCTTACGCGTTAAATGTTTGTTCTGCTCTCTTTATTTCCTGTCATTTTGTATAAGGTCTCTCGACCTATAATATTTTGTTATGCGCGTTCTTTCAACGGTATCATAGCGACCTCTATATGTTTCGGCAGTTTCTTTTAGCTTTTCTAAAATAAAAAAAGAAAACAAAATTGAATTTGATACAGGTTCTAGTAGCCCTATACAACAACTAAAATGTTTATTAGTGTAAAGAGTTTTGTATTCAAAATTCTTCAAAAATTATAATCTTTCAATTTAAAATCTTATAATCTTCTAGAAAATATTTATTTTATGAAAAAAAACTACTTTTAATTCATGAATTTTCTGAATTTTTATGTATTTTGTGGTTTTTATCATTTATAAATTATTTGTTTCAGGAAACTTTATATTTTCAACTCTTCCTGCCATAACTGCATGAATTTCAAGTAATTTAGGCCTTATCTCATGAAATTTCATTGCGCCAATGCCAAAACATTGAAAATGCTATATGTACGAGTAAAATAGGGCTGCAGATTATATATATTTTAGGCTATTTCCTCTATATCAAATGCATCTCGATATAATATCGAAATATCGAATTGAACATTACGATTTCGATATTAGCGTCATCTCAATCTTGATTCGCTTGAAGTTCGTTTGGAAATGATGATACAATGAACAATTGAATATGACGCACTGAATTTGAGTGTAAAAAAAATGACGAATAAAAATAAGTAGACAAGATTATAATGAGCCAATAAAAATGAGCCAATAAAAAAAGAAGAAGAGACTATAATGAGTTGATTTGTTATTATTATTTTAACCTTGTTATATAGGTCTAACCTGATTCTACGTCGGCAACATTGCATTATTTGTAGAAAATTTCAATATATCTAATTATAGTTTTTAAAAAAGGTAGAAAAGAAAGGTGCGTAAATAAATATAAGGTAGAAGACCCAGAAGATGGACACTTATGACTCAAAAAATTTTCAATGATGTTTTCTCAGTAAAAATCATTATCTTGGGTAAAAATTTATGTATATGTATGAGCGGAATACATTTTTTTAACGAATAAGACAAATTATTGTTAATAAGTGAATAAAATACAAAATTTAAATCGGTTTTAAGTAATGACTCAATTGTCGGGGAAGATGGATTTATTAAGGCGATTTTTTTCTATGCTGGACTAGTCTGACAATTTTGGTAGGAATAGTTTAATTCTCTTATTTTTTTTTCTTTTTTAAGCCACAAATCGATATCAAATTAACTTTATAATAAAGTTCATACAAAAAAGAAAAGTAGAAAACAAAATGTTTCGACATTTTTGAATTTTATATATGATTTTTGTTACTGTCCAACCGGGTAAAAAAAATTTATATATAATTATATATAATTTATATATAAACAAGTTTACAAACCCAGACTTACGTTGACGAATTCTAGCACGGAAAGAGACTTATGCAGACTTTGTGGTACTTATGCAGACGTCTGCATAAGTAGGGAGATTAATTCTTTAGTCAAGCGTGACTTATGCAGACAAATTCTTACACGGAACCGGACTTATGCAGACACTCTCTATAACTGGAACCCGACTTATGCAGACAAGTCTGCATAAGTACCTATATCACGAACATATATATATATATATATATATATATATATATATATATGGTGTCACGGCCTGCCGTACCGACGTCGATAATAAATCGGCAATATACATGTTCGTAGTAACGAACGTTAGATGGCGCCTCGATGCAGTATTGGAGCTGTATCGAGAGCATGACGAAGGTACCGGCACAGACGCGACCGGCATCAATCTTGTTGTTATCGTTCGGACAGAAACGCGCGCGGAAGTGAATTCGCGGAGAGATCGCGTTTCCCGCGATAAGTAGTGAAGTGTTTCACTGTTTCAACCTCAGGAATGCAGGCGTGATGCATTCTGAGGCTAATATCATTGTTCGAGGGACGTATTATTCTGTACTTTCGACGGAAACACGAGAAGAACTCAGAGATAGTGCTACAGGCTAGGATCACCTGTCGCAATCTCAAACCAGCAACATCCTCATGCAGTAAGGCTGTTCGCCTGGCATGAGAGCAGCAGAGAGTATCACGAGAGTTGATAGTACGAAGCCAGATGAGCAGCGAGGATGTCCGCGAGGAACCCAGGCCACACCGTATGAAACTAACCTACAATAACGGTAAGCGTGCACGTATCAACCGCGTCGCGAGTAAGTACGCGTAACCGTTTGTCCAGGCTCGTCGCCATCTGGACAGCGGCCCCGAATAGGCGTTCTTGTGCGGAGAGAGCGAGCGTAGAGAGAGCACAGGCTCGGATCATCAACCTTAGAAGGTCATCGACAATGATTTAGCTTGCCGGCAGTTTGTAACCGGCAAGTGCGCATAAGAAGTGCGCAGACGACATGCGTTAGTAGCCTGTTCTCTCTCAGACTAGGTTATGTGTGTGTGTGTGTCGCGACATGCGAGCGCGACCGCTCTCTCACTCGTGTAGACGACGAGTACGTGACGTAGAATACCGCACACGTGAGGCGTATATACCTTACGTGCGCGGCGTAAATTACCGCGAGCGTGACGTCAGTCTCCGAGGCAGCTGACGTCAGAGGTAACGTGCTGGCGCACCGTTTAGATAGGGAATACGCGAATCGAAATTCAATTCTTTTATATTTCTGATCTATTATCAAACCACAACTTCTTTTATTTAATAAATCATAGCCCTTTATTATTAACTGTAACTGCTCGAGTTGTTATTTCGTGATCTAGTCATTCCCCGTTCCCCGCCGCCTCCGCGGTCGTTACGTAAGGGAATACGTATCGTTTCATCTGAGCAGCCGGCACACGAACCAGTGACCAGGAGAGGAGTTCGAGTCACTGGTGAGAAATAAAGCGCGAGTCTTCGACTTGCGTGTTGCACGGCAAGTAACCAGATTAGGTTAACACTGCACGACGTTATAGCGTCTGTTACCTAATCTGGATCCGGAAGTTGAACCGAGAGATACGGAATTGAACCGCTAAGGTACGCAGGTGAAACGTGCCTTAGCCTGAAAATCTACCCCGTGACAATGGTTATATATATATATATATATATATATATATATATATATATATATGACCATATATGAGTATATATTGAAATTGACCTTATATAAGTATATATGATCATATATATTAATAAATGTTAATATATAGTCATATATTGTCATGTGTAACTATATATCTTTATATGTATAAAAATTTTCGATGCTACATCACGCCTTTATATATGGTTTTATCTGACAATATATGATGATATATACTCATATATAAGTATATATGGTTATACATGATCATATATAATGATTTTATATATATGCTTACATAAGGTCAAATTCAATATATAACCATATATGATTATATATAAATTATATATAATTATATATAATTATATATAATTTATACACAAATTATATATAATTATATTTATCTGGAACGCTAGTATCGGGGACGGATCCATACACGTAACGCATGCTTCTGGGATTTTCGCATTTATCTGGGACGTCCCAGAAAACTTCTATCCGTAACGCAAGCTTCCAGGCTCACTAAAGCTAACTATCACACAATATGAATTTGATTTCTTTAGTAGTTTTTCCGTAATTTTCTTCCGCAAAAGCGGGGGCCGCAGGCCCCCTGCGAAAGTCAATAACCTGAGGGTCATTATTTCTTTAGTCAAGCTCATTCTACAATGTTTATAATGTTTTCTCAATATATGGCACAGCTTCCATTGTAGGTAGACCCTAAGAAAATCACCGAAAATCCCGGAAGATTGCCTTCTGGATATTTATATATATACATTTTTTTTACTCGGGCATCTATTGCTTCAACTTTTTAAAGTGTCCATCTTCTGGGTTTTCAACCGTAAGCATTATTTACTCTTGATTATAATTAAGAGAAAGTAGTTTTAAACTTTTAATGAGGGTCTTAATTCAATATCTGTCTCTTAAATAGATGTGTATATATATATAAACTTGTATAACGTTAGTTCCCAGGACCCCATGTTACTGTATACCTATACGTGACTAAAGAAATAATGTCTCTTATGGGGGCCGATGTCCTCAAAACTGACGTTAAACATATGTAGATTCAGGGACTGTCCCCAAAACTAACAAATGTCCCCGAAACCAACGTTAAACATCTGGAATGTCCTGGAAACTAACATAAAACATAAATATATATATATATATACATATATATATATATATATATATATATATATATATATATATATATATATATATATATATATATATATATATATATATATATATACACCGACTTTTGAAGATTTTTTAGCATTTTGAGGAGCATCCTCAAAATTCCTCGGTACCCGCTTAGCATTTTGAGGATTTTTCTGCGGCGTCCACAATAGTGTGTTAATACAGTAATTTCGGAAATTCCGTAATATTTTTCCGTAAAAGTGGGCGCCGCAGGCGTCGTGGTGTTAGTCAATAACCTTAGGGTCATTATTTCTTTAGTCACGCGCTTGTGTCCTGATCGTTTATAACAATGTTTATATCTGTGTCACTACTGTTGTACAAAATCTTTATGAAATCCTCAAAAGGATCCCAGGATAAAATTTTATATATATATATATATATATATATACTAGGGGGCTGCGCCCCCTACTCGCTCCGCTCGTCAACCCCCCAACTTTGAAAAATAAGACCTTGAAGACTTTGAACCTATTTATTTTCAAGTTAGTGATTTTTTTTAATATATAAGGGTACATTTACGCTATCAATTTTGATTTAAAAATCGTTTGTTGTATTTTACTTTTATTATTTTATGTATAAACTCAAACTTAAATAAATTTCGTATACCGATTTCATTTAGCTATTGATTTAGAACTCATAATATCGTTTAAACAATTTCTCATTTATTTTATACTATTATTGCGTATATTTTATATTGTGAAATTTGTTTTTTGAAAATATAAGAGCATAATCACTTTAAAAAGTTTGATTTAAAAATCTTTTCTTTGATTTTATTTGTATTTTTATATGGATCACATCGAAACTTAATTAAATTTTATATATAGTTTTCATTTAGCTAATTATTAAAATCTCTTATCATTCAAATAATTTCTCCTTTATCTTATACTTTTATTGCGTATATTTTATATTGAGAAATTTGGTTTTTGAATATATATTGTCACGGCCTGCCGTACCGACGTCGAGTATAAGCCGTAGTTGAAGTAACTCATGCGCGCGAACGCGAGATGGCGCGTCGATGCAGAATCTGAGCTGCATCGACGTGATGACTAGCGGACCGCGGCGAGCCGCGACGGCTATCTTATAGTTCGCTACGGTATTCTGCAACCGCTTTTCGTTTCGCTCCAACTTGTTTCGCCTGTTATTAGAAGAAGACTCGTTCGTTCTTTTGAAGAGAAGTTCCGTGTCAGAGCGCGAATCACGAGAGTTTTGCTCGTGAAATACAAAAATAGTGTATTGAAGTACTTCTGCGGTTTCCGCGCGTTAAAGTGCATAGTTCAAGTGCGACAGGCTAGTATTACCTGCCGCACTCAAACCACTTAGTGTCTGGAGGAAGTAATAGCACTTTTCGTGTCCGCTCCACCGCAGCAACAAGATTTTTATATTACTCAGGAAGTAAGACCAGACACGTCCCAGACCGATCAACTACTTGAGCCGTTGCTAAATTGGGTAAAAGATAAGCGTGCACGCATTCTTCCGCGCCGCGTATTAGCTCCGCGTAACCGCTTGTCCAGGCTCGTCGTACCTGGACATCGGCTTCGAGTAGGCGTTCTCGTGCGGTGAGAGCAAGTGCGAGGAGAGAGTGTAGGCATCGGGCTCGCGCTTCATCAAGGTTAAACGCGAGGTCAAACCACCGGCTTTTTCAAAGCCGGTGAGTGCGCACAACAGGTGCGCATACGTGTAAACCCGCCGTCTACCCTCTCTCTCACACTTATACGTGTGTGCGTCGCGCGGCGATCGTGACTGCTCACACTTCGTCGCTTTACTCGGTGAGCGCGCGCGTAGAGTACCGCCAACGAATATAGACGCTTATAGAAGGGCAAGGCTGGGTTACGAAAATGGCAACGCAAGCTGGGGCACCGATTTTAGTTGGGTGCTCCAGCCGCGAGATGGCGCCACTAATGAAGAAGTATATATAGATATACTGTAAGTGTTATTCGCTGGGGCACCAAAATAAATAATTATTTATGTTGTTAATAAAATACATTTATGCGATCGAAAACATGAATGTAACAGCAAAATGAAGAAATAAATTTTATTTAAAGTTATTTTGTCATTTTGAATGATTTAAAAACATTGAAAATAAATCAGCTGATAGTGACAACAAGTCCGCGAAATGCGCGGGCAACTGTCAGTTGGTGTTTAGAAAACTCGCGCGCAGGAGCTTTCTGTAGCGATTAATCCACGTGTTATTTCTAAAATCTTTTTTATCGGATTGATCGTATTAATTAAGAATTAGGTAGTCCAGTTGCCCGGTCAAAAATATCCAGTTGGGAAATCCAACTGGATTTTCCAAGAGGGAAATCCAGCTGGGGAAGAGTGGATTCCAGCTGGATTTTGGTGGATTTCCAGTCGGATTCCCAGTTGATGATATCAAATATTCCCACCCATTTTTAACTGGATTAAATGGAAATCCACTTATAATAAATGGGAATTCCTGGGCGAAGGCGGAAATCCATGTAAAAATCCAGTTAAATGTTGGTGGGAATCCACCTAACTTTCGCATTTCTATTAAATGGGAATCCACTCAAAATTCTACTTAATAATAAATGGGAATCCCAGCGTGACGGCGGAAATCCATGTAAAAATCCAGTTTAATATAGATGGGAATCCATCTAACTTTCGCTTTTCTATTCAATGGAAATCCAGTTAATAATGCATAGGAATCCTGTTATATCTAGGTGGGAATCCACTTAAATATCCAGTTAAAAATGGGTGGGAATATTTGGTATCATCAACTGGGAATCCGACGGGAAATCCACCAAAATCCAGCTGGAATCCACTCTTCCCCAGCTGGATTTCCCTCTTGGAAAATCCAGTTGGATTTCCCAACTGGATATTTTTGACCGGGTGAAGTCAGCAGCTTACTAGGAGGAGTGGATCAACCCTGAAAATGCCGCCTAATAAGCATCTTTGCTCGTACGAGGGATGCTTGAACTCGAAAAAGAAGCGACCTGATCTGCAATTTCATCGCTTTCCGAAAAATGAACAGAGGTGCTTGTTAAAGATTTGTATACGGCTGATGATTGAAAAAGGAGAGTTTTTTAAAAGATAAAACCCGCTGCCAATAGATTGGCTCGTTGCTTCCTCAAACTTGATTTTCGATTTTCTTTTTTAGTTAAATAATCTTTTATTTTTGAAACTTTATATTTATAAAAGAGAAAATTAAGATATTGAATTAAACCCGTTTTATTAGAAAAATCGCTAGAATCTTATACATAAAAAAATAAATAAAAATCTGTAAAACTTTGTACCAATTAGAATGTGCTCTCTTTATTAAAAAAAAACATTTTAAACCCGAGTTCATGAAATTTCACTAAAAATTGTGAGAATGGTAATATAGTACAAACACATTACATTAGAATAACAAAATAAAAAGAAAGAAACGGACGAAACTTTTAAATTATTTTATGTGCCAAAAGTAGGTCAAAAAGCGAAGAAAATAAGCTATTGCAGTCCTTCAAAGGCTCAGTTGTTCCCCAGATATAATCGATCAAAAATTTTTCAAGTTTTTAAGTTAATTTTTTTTCTCAAAAAGTAGTGGATTGAATTGATAGAATTGATTTCAATTTTTACAGAATATATTTTTATGCTCTTTAAAGTGCTTCCTGTTTTATTTAGATATCTCAATCCTATCATAAAAAAAAATTTTAAATACATTTTTCGAAAATCGAAAATTCGTCATTAAAAAAACCCATGAATGAAATAAAAAATTAATTTTGTTCCCGAATTTGAAAGTAAAAAATTAAAAACCGCTACCAATAGATTCGCCGGCATGGTGTGGTTTGTGTACATAAGAATTATGCACATATTTATTGTGCACACTTTAGCATTGGTGTATATCTATATCTATGTGTATACTCTAATGCTAAAGTGTGCACAATAAATATGTGCATAATTGTTATGTGCACAACCCCCACCATGCCGATTGGTACGTAGCTTCCTCAAACTTGATTTTAGATTTCCTTTTTTTAGTTTATTAATAATAATCTTTTCTTATTTAAGCTTCTTTATATTATAAAAGGGAAAATTAAGATATTGATTTAAACGCTTTATATTAGAAGAATCGCTACAATCGTATAAATAAATAAATAAATAAAAATTTGTAAAACTTGGTACATATTTGAATGCACTCTTTATTAAAAGAAAAATATAAACATTTTAAACCCAAGTTCATACAATTTCACTGAAAATTGTGAGAACGGTAATATAGTAAAAACACATTACATTAGAATAACAAAATAAAAATAAAGGAACCGGTGAAAAGTTATTTTATGTGCCAAAACTAGGTTACAGAATGAAAAAAATAAGCCATTTCAGACCTTAAAAGAGCCGTTCCTGAGGTATAAGCGGTCAACAAATTTTCAGTTTTTCAGTTACAAATTTTTTTTCTCAGAAACTAGTCTGTAGAATTGATTGCCATTTTACAGAACATAGGTATACATATTCTGCCTCGCCATGATTTTTTTCACAGCATTTGAGCCTTTACTTTACGTGAAATAATTTTTTTTTAAAACACACATACAAATTTGAAGCTTAATATTTTTGTATCTATTACGTTTCATAAGCTACGCAACGAACTCATCCGAGATACACCAAAAATCTACCTTTTCCTAAAATTTCAAGTCATTTAAAGCATTTTTACTTAAGTAATCGTTAAACATAAAAAACACATTTTTTCGGTTTAAATTTTTTTCTCAAGAACTACTGAATAGAATTAATTAAAATTTGTATAGGGTATCGGTATTTATATTCTGCATATTCAACATTCTTTTTAAAGCATTAACCGTTTAATTTAAGAGAAATAAGCATTTTTAGAAAATACACATTATTGTAAAAATCAGAAGAACAGTGATAGCTAACGGGAAGTTTTTTTTAAAAAACATATCACAGTCTAAAACAGGTCATGTTCGATGTCACGTCGATCACATCGATGTCATAGATATAAATAAATAAATAAATAAAAAATCTGTAAAATTTTGTGCAAATTGAAATGTACTCCTCATTTAAAAATAAACCAACATTATAATCAAAATTCATAACATTTTACTGACAACTGTGACAACGGTAATATAGTAAAAACACATTAAATTAGAATAACAAGATAAAAATAAAGAAATAGATGAAACTTTTCAATTATTTTATGTACCAAAACTAAGTTAAAAAACGAAGAAAATGAGTCATTGCAGACCTTGCAATATCGAGCCGTTCGTAAGATATAAGCGATCAAAAAATTGTTCAAAAAACAAAAAATTTTCGAAATCAATTGAGTCTTACAAACTGCTCAAAGAACTTACTCAAGACATGGCAAAATACTATCAGATTACAAAGTTTCAGCCAGATTAATTCAATTTTACTCCAGTTATCGAATTTAAAAATAAAACATTTTTTCAAAAACAAATTTTTTTCGGAAACTAATGAATAAAATAATTTAAAAATTATATGAGATATATTTCAGGTAATTGCCGATAACCATGAATTTATTTGAATCATTCTGATACTTTTTTTTCGAGACATAATTTTTTTTTAAAAAGGACACCTTTTTCTGTATAACAAAAGAATGGCTTCAGCAAATTCAAAATTTGAAATGTATAAAGTTAGGAAATTTTATTCTCTTTCAGATGCATTTACTGTATTAACTCTATTGTTAACAAAGAAACACGAAAAACTGTTTTCTGAAAATCGAAAAATACGATATCTTTTATTTTTTAAAAGATATTACATATTTAACAAAAATTAGATTTTTATGAATAACTCAAAAAAATATAGCATTCAGACATTTTTTTTTTAAATTGTAGACAATTTCATGTGGACCATCTGCATTTTGAAGCTAACTAAAATATCGACTCTAACATCGTTAAAAAATACAATTTTTTTTTGAAAAACATAAAAATCAATTGTTTGAAAATAAATAATGTCATTAATTATTATTCTTTTCCACTCATCTACAAAACAAAACAAAAATTTGTAGCTATAGCCGAAACAATTGATCGAAAAATAAAAAAGTTGCAACATGCCACACACACACACACACACACACACACACACACACACACACACACACACACAGACACACACACACACACACACACACACACACACACACACACACACACACACACACACATACATACACACACACACACACACACACACACACGCGCGCGCGCGCGCGGACATTTTTTAAAAATGGTGTATTTAGACTCCAAATGACTCAAAACAAACTTATATATATATATATATATTATTATTATTATTATTTTTTTAACTTTTTTTTGTCACTGTCAAAGCTTTCTCTGCGAGCGAAGCAAAATGTATGGAATCTTTCTTGAAGCTTTGTTTATGGTACCTTGAAATAATTAATTTATTCATTGAGCTATTTTTTTAAAGATTTTATTTATTATACAATCTTTTAGTAATTTTAACATTGAATAAAATAATATTCATGCATTAAATGTGAATGAAAAGAGCGTTTACATGGTAAGTATCTAACAAGTCTTTCGTATATCAGTTTAAATAATTTGAAAAAAAAAGACATTAATATTATAACTAAAATGAGACTGAAGTTAACAGCCGCTTCCAGCAGCCAGTTCGAATTTTGCAGTGGTTCTCAATCAAAAAGAACTATCTCCCATTATTGAGACATACAATGCTTTATTGATGAATTTTTCACTATAGAACAATAAAGTATGATTAAATAAAGCCAAAATATACAAAATTTATTACTCAATTGTTTAAACAATCAAAATATATGAAAAAAGGTCTAGTGCCTCAAAACTCATGTACACTCACAAAACCACAACACAGACTTGTTAACAAATGAATATACGCACTTCCAACATCTCTAAAAAATTGCTAAACAAGTATCGTGACATGAACATGCTTAATTGTTTATTTATACGTCCGTAATTGCAAAATTCGAGGCGGCTGCCGTCAGATTACGCTCGTCTTTCGGCTGTCAAAATAAAACTAAGCCTGTTCATTGTCTACAAATGAATACACAGACTCTTAATGAGCCCAAAAAATTGTTACGAAAGTTTTAAAACAACGAACACCTCCCATTATTTATTTATAAGCATTTTATTGCAAAATTCGAGCCGGCTACTATCGTATCGTCTTGGTTTTTCGACTGCTAAACTAAAACTAGGACTGTTCATTTTCTAGAAATGGATCTACAGCCTCCTAATGAGCACAGAATGTTGCTCATAAAGTTATAAAAAATGAACACCTTTCATTATTTATTTATAAGCGTTTTATTGCAAAATTCGAACAGTCTGCTAGCGGATCGGCTCCGTTTTTCAACTCCTAATATAAAACTAAGCCTGTTCATTTTCTATAAATGGATATACAGACTCCTAATGAGCCCAGAAAGTTGCTCAGAAAGTTATAAAAAATGAACAGCTCCCATGATTTATTTATAAGCATTTTGTTGCAAAATTCGAGCCGGCTGCTAGCGTATCGGCTACGTTTTTCGACTGCGAAAATAAAACTAGACCTGTTCATTATATATTAATGGATATACAGACTCTTAATGAGCCCAGAATAATGCTCAGAAAGTTATAAAAAATGAACACCTCCCATTTTTATTTATAAGCATTTCATTGCAAAATTCGAGCCGGCTGCTAGCGTATCGTCTTCGTTTTTCGACTGCTAAACTAAAACTAGCCCGGTTCATTTTCTATAAATGGATCTACAGACTCCTAATGAACCCAGAATGTTGCTCATAAAGTTATAAAAAATGAATACCTTCCATTATTTATTTATAAGCGTTTTATTGCAAAATTCAAACCGGCTATTAGCGGATCGACTCGAAAAACGTAGCCGATGCGCTAGCAGCCGGCTCGAATTTTGCAATAAAACGCTTATAAATAAATAATGGAAGGCGTTCATTTTTTATTACTTTATGAGCAACATTCTGAGCTCATTAGGAGCCTGTATATCCATTTATAGAAAATGAACAGGCCTAGTTTTTTTTTAGCAGCCGAAAAACGGAGAAAACGGAGCCGATACGCTAGCAGCCGGCTCGAATTTTGCAGTAAAATGCTTATAAATAAATAATGGGAGGTGTTCATTTTTTATAACTTTGTGAGCAACATTCTGGGCTCATTGGGAGTCTGTATATCTATTTATAGAAAATGAACAGGCCTAGTTTTATTTTGACAACCGAAAAACGGTCGTAATGTGCCGGCACCCGGCTCGAATTTTGCAATAAAATGCTTACAAATAAATAATGAAGGGTGTTCATTTTTTATAACTTTCTGAGCCACATTCTGGGCTCATTAGGAGTCTGTATATCTATTTATGGAGAATGAAGAGGCGTAATTTTATTTTAGCAGTCGAAAAACGCGGAGCCGATACGCTAGCAGCCGGCTCGAATTTTGCAATAAAACGCTTATAAATAAATAATGGGAGGTGTTCGTTGTTTTAAAACTTTCGTAACAATTTTTTGGGCTCATTAAGAGTCTGTGTATCCATTTGTAGACAATGAACAGGCTTAGTTTTATTTTGACAGCCGAAAGACGAGCGCAATCTGACGGCAGCCGTCTCGAATTTTGCAATTACGGACTTATAAATAAACAATTAAGCATGTTCATGTCACAATACTTTTTAGTAATTTTTAGAGATGTTGGGAGTGCGTATATTCATTTGTTAATAAGTCTGTGTTGTGGTTTTGTGAGTGTATATGAGTTTTGTGGCACTAGACCTTTTTCATATATTTTGAATGTTTAAACAATTGCGTAATATATTTTGTATATTTTGGCTTTATTTAATCATACTTTATTGTTCTATAGTGACAAATCCATCAATAAAGCATTGTATATCTCAATAATGAGAGATAGTTCTTTTGATTGAGAACCACTGCAAAATTCGAACTGGCTGCTAAGCGGCTGCTAACTTCAGTCTCATATAACTAAACCCATAAACTAAAACCCTTTAACCCTAAACCCTGTAACTGCACACCCTAAATCTTTGACACCTACACCCACAAACTGTAAACTGTCGTACTCTAAACCTTCAAATACTTAACCCTGAAACCTTGAAACCTAAAATTCTAAACCATGAATCCCTAAATAAGAAACTCAAAACTCTATACTATATAAACCCTAAACCGTAAACGCTCAAAAGTGTACTTGATAAATGACTGCTTTTTATGAATTGTGATCTAGTCTTACACAACCGGTATTTAAATTCAGTTTATGTAATACAAATTAATTCTTATTTTCGCTATGTTAAAAAAGTGATACCATTACTTATGCTTCTTTTGTAAAGTGACGAGTACTTATTTCATGTAATTTCTACATAGTTGTAAAGAATTTTTGTAATAAAACTATTTTGTAATAAATTGACTTCAAATTAGCACTCAGATCTTAAGACTTTAAAATTCATTGTTACATTACATTAGATAGTAAAAAGAAAATTTTTGCGGCATGTTCTTTGTAGGCGTTCAGAATGGATTCTGCGGTCAGGAAACTTTGCGCTATTAGATTTGAAGGAGTCAACAATAAATGAGAAGCGTATATGCTCTGCCCATTTCAAAGGTGATGATATTAAGTATATTAGTAGAAATGGTAACATAGTGTACAAAGATACTGCGCTTCCAATTGATCATTCTCTACTTTCTGCTGATTCGCAGGGTATTACTGATGAACAAATTGATAAAGAACATGTTGATTCAAATATCGACTATAATGATTCAATTCTGCCAGAAAATTTATTGGTAAAATTACCAATTCTTAGGAACGAAGTTCATCCATTAAATATTCATGCAGATAAACCAACATGTTCCAATTCTCAAAATGTTCATCAGAATGATATTGTAACTAGTAACAGTAACATTAGCCAATCGAACATTGAATTGAATAATGAGAAAGTAAAAAGCTTGAAGATTTAGTATCAAAATTGCAAATTCAGCTAGAAGCTGCAAAAAAAAAAATTAATTTTATGAATCAATCTTCCGCAAGCAGTAATCTGAAAGAAGTAAATCGATTAAAAATAAAAGTAAATAAGTATAAAAAGATCGTTGTAAATAAATCGAAGAAAATAACTAGACTTGAACGGAACCTTGTAAGAAGTGAAGAGGAAGAAATTTTTTATAAAAACTTTAAAAAATTAAATAAGTCAGTAATTGATTTTTTTAAAATGCAAGTAAATCACATTAAATTAAAAAAGTGGACAGACGAAGAAAAACAATTTGCTATGTCATTATTTTATAAATCTCCTAAAGCATACTGTTATTTACGTGATGAAAAAGAATTTGCACTTCCTTGTATTAGGTCAATTCGAACGTGGGTAAATGAATTGGATTTAAAAACGGGAAAAACGGAAAATTTGTTGAAATTATTACAAGTAAAATCTGAAAGTATGACTAGCAAAGAACGCGAGTGCGTGCTGATTTGGGATGAAATGGCAATTAAAGAATGGTTAGAGTACAATACAAAAAAGATCTGATTGAAGGCTACACTGACTTGGGAGAACGCGGTCGCTTGTCTACAATTGGTAATCATGTTTTAGTATTTATGTTGAGAGGTAGACAGCACAATTGGAGACAACCAATTAGTTACTACGTTTCTCGCAACAGTGTATCTGGAACTGATCTTCACAAATTAATTGTAGATATGTTAGATTTTGCTGAAGATTGTGGTTTTTCAGTTCAAACAATGGTTTGCGATTTAGGATCACCAAATCAGCTCGCAATAAAAAAATTAAACATTTCCTTAGAAAAGCCATTCATTGAACGATATAATCGTAAAATTTTTTTCAATTTCGATCCTCCTCACTTAATGAAATGTCTTCGAAATACTTTAAAAAATCATCAACTTAAAAGCGATAATCAAAACGTGTCGTGGGGACCAATTGTTGAATTATACGAAAACGAGAAAGATAAACCGTCAAAATTAGCTGCTAAACTTACTTATGATCACGTTTATCCTCAAAATTTTGATTTAATGAATGTAAAATTAGCAACTCAAGTAATTAGTCATACCGTTTCATCAGCTCTTTTGACCGGGCGACTTGCTAATTGTGAACCGTTAACTCATCCAGACTGTTCGGCGACGGCAAATTTTTTAAAAAAAGGAAATGATTTATTTAATTGCTTAAATAGTAGAACCACTCGTGATAACAATCCTTTGCGACGTCCTCTGTCGGTTCAAAACAATCAAGTTGTAGAATATTTGAAAGATAGTTTGTCGTGGATTGAAACGTGGGAATGTCTCGGCAGTAAAACGAATCCTCCATGCTTTCGTGGTTTTTCTTTAACGGTGACAAGCGTTTTAATGCAATGGAAGGATATTAAACAAAATGGCGGTCTTTATTTATTGACATCGCGATTAAACCAAGATCCGATTGAAAATTTATTTGCAGTTTTGAGAAGTCGCGGCGGTCATTGTCAAAATCCAACCGCGATGCAGTCTAGGCATAATTTGCAATATTCTATGACAGCTAATTTGAATTCATTGTCTAAAGTAAAAACTGCGAGCCTGATAGAACAACATTACTAGCAATTTCAGAGCCAGAATCCAGCACAGACTTGCAAGATTGTAGCGCCAATGATCCCGACAGTGTGCTTGAATTGCAAGCAGATGTTCAATCGCACACTGTAAGTGAGAGTAATGCATTAAATAATATTTCACTTGAGGAAACCTGTCAATCACATTGCAATACATGTAATGTTGATAATAATTTAGAGACTTCTTTAATGAATGACATTGATAGTAACGAGAGTGAACAATTGTTTAATGAAGAAGTGGATGAGCCAATGAGGAACACTGCAGATGATAGTATTCCAGTACAAGAAACTGTTTCTAATAGTCACGTTGCAGATGACATTGATGCTTATGAAGAAATTGTCTCTGTTAGTAGTAGCAGTCAGTCAAGTTAGTAGTAGCAGTCAGTCAAGAAAGGGAACCTTTCTGATAAATATGACCAAATTTTCTGCAACCCTCTTGATTCATCCACCCCTTTGCAAGCTGCAATGAAGTATGTTGCTGATTACGTAGCTAAGAAGTGTTTCTCCAAATCAAAATGTACTGATTGTAAATCTGCATTGACTCGCGAAAATGTCAATTTTGAGCAAAACAATGATCTGTTCATCTTTTTTAAAGCTTATGCTACTTCCGATAACAATGAACTTGGTAACTTGTGTGTTTCTTCCGATGATTTCACCAATGTTATAACTACCGCGGTAGAAATTTTTCAAAAACAATTTTTAATTAATAGTCATTGCAAAAATATTGGTCAAAATTTATTTAATGAAATTAGTAGAATTATCAAGCAGAATCACAAAAACTTTTGGAATGTTGACGATCCTTGTAAAACACATTACGAATTAATTATTAAATTTTTTGTAAGAGTACATATATTTTACAAATTGAAGTGGATGAACAATCGCTTGCGAGTAGATAAAAAACGCAAAAAACATGAAATTGCTAGTAACAGACGCAATCGGAAACTGCAGAAATTAACTCATCAATAAACATTTTTTTATTAATTATTACTGTTAATTGACTTGTTTTCATTGAATTATGTATTTTAAAGGACTAAATTTTATTCGTGTTAATCAGTAAAAATATTAATTTTTAACAGAAATTGTTGTCTCCTTTTAAATTAAAGTATCTATTGTATTCCAATTTTATTCATGTTAATCAGTAAAAATATTAATTTTTAACAGAAATTGTTGCCATTTTTTAAATTAAAGTATCTATATTGTATTCCAATTACAGTATTAATGTAGAATAATAATATTATAAGAATCCAATAAAGTACATATTAGCATTTTCAGCTAAGATTTTAATGTGTTTAGAAACTCTGAGGTAAATAATCATATAAATATAATTAGTAAATATTTAAATTATTTTTTGGCATGATGAAATAATTTTTATATTTATAATCCTTAATGAATAAAAGCTTTATAACAGAGTACTTATTATACTCCTCTATTTCTTACTCTTTTCTCTGTTAAGGAGACATTTATATGATTATTTATGTACACATAGCAGAATACAAATGGAAAGCAACATTTACTTCAATTTGATAAATATATTTGTCTGTATAGTAGTACTGCGCTATGCAGATAAATATATTTCTAAAATTGGAAGTGTGTTGCATTTCCGTTTATTTTTGGTATGTGTACAACTTGAGAGAATTAGGTTGAGGACGAAAGTGGGTAAACTTTGCCGAAAGATCTACTAGAAATAGAGAAAAAAATTTATTGGCAGAAATAAATTTTTTTTTCTTTTTTAGTAGACTTTTAAGTAAAGTTTGTGGGTTTGAGGTCTTTCTCCTTGGTATCGTGGTTATGTAGGGCTATTGGCGAAGGTTCCACGGCTAATGTTATTAATAATGGTATACGTAATTGCAATACATTACATTTAATTTTGTCATGCCGCAAAAATATTTGTAATTGCTATTTCATTACGGCAACAATTATTAGAAACATTAAAAAAAAAACCAACGCGCTATTGGCAGTACCTAGGTAGTGCGTAAATCTGCCAGAAAGTACATAAAGTTGTACAAATATGCAGTTTCAGTTTATAATAGAAATTGTTAAATAATTATTATTTAGCTGAAATGATTTGTTTTTCATAATAAGCTCAAAGAAATAGAAGTAATTTAATAATTTACTTAAACAATTTTTAGTATTTCTTTTTCCATAAAGTCGAATTATTTTGGTCTCGCTTTAAATAAAAACAATTAAATATAGTACATTGTTACAATTTTACATAAAAATAATTTGATGATAGATGTATTAATATCTGTGGTTGCCGAAAACTCAATATTTTAAGAGATAACAGCAACTGAAATAATGAGCTAAGTCCATTTTGAGGGGGAAAACGAGCTAAGTTCACGTTAAAACGATTTAAATTTTTAAATAAATTATGGTCATTGGTTATACGTGAAAGTAACTAATAGTGATTATTTCAGGAGTTAATTGGCAACACATTTAATAATAAAAACACGCGTTAGTAATTTTTAACGTCTCTTTTATAATATGGCTTAGGGCGAAAACGAGCTAAGTCCACGTTAAAACGATTTAAATCTTTAAATAAATTATAATAATTGCTTATCAGTGAAAATAATAAATAGTATTTTATATCATTAAAATTCTTATTATAGAATATCACATTTCACGTAATATTAAAATTAATATAATATTAAATCATATTTAACTTATTATTTTATTATAGTAAAATATTAAAATTTAATGATTATAATTTAATAATAAACAAAATACAATATTAATAATAAACTTTGCAAACAATAATACTGTGTAAACAAATTTAACCGTACACCCAGTTCAATTTCGGAGTCGGAGAAGCAGAAGTTCAGTTGGAACTTTGGAAGTATTAAAAAATCTGCATTATTAAAACAGATTCTAAGAAAGGCGCTCTAATAGATATTAAAACCCTTTAAAATTAAAATAATTGATTGTATTTTCATCCTACATTCATGTTCTGAGTGTTAAATATTTATTTTAATCGATAATAAGCTTAAATAGAGAATTTAGGGGGAAACGAGCTAAGTTCACTTTGACGGGGGAAAACCGCCTAATTCGCAATGTTTGCTTCACTGTATCGACACAACGAAGCGATGGTACTCTATACCTCTATACATCGAAAGGTATTACTGTTTTTAATAAGTACAGTATGCCACCTTAATATGTACGTTTGGAACTTGTCGACGAGTGCAAAACTTTAAATTCCGTTTTCTCGAAAACTCGAAAAGTGGACTTAGGCAGTTTCCCCCCTCGACCACAGATATTATCAATAATATGAACTTTATAAGTATTTTCTGTTTAGAAGCCCTGGTGAAAATTTTAACACATTTTAATACGTGTTATATTATATATGATCATACGTATTGTAATACGTACTTTCACACGTACTATAGTACGTATATACGTATTATAATACGTACTATAATACGTCAGAAAATGATGACGCTATAATACGTATTACAATATGTATTATAACACGTATTAAAACACGTATAAATCATTTGAAAAATATAAATAAAAAAATTAATTTTAAAATTTAAATAAATTATTTAATTTTTTAAATCTATTTCGTGTTTATTATAAATTTAAAACTGTATGCATTACGACATTTAATATTAATTTAATATTGATTACATTTGAATTAATTTATAGTTTATATTCAATATTTTTAAAATAAAAAATAATTATTTTATTTAAATTTTAAAATTTATATTTTTCAAATGATTTATACGTGTTTTAATACGTGTTATAATACATATTGTAATACGTATTATAGCGTCATCATTTTCTGATGTATTATAGTACTTATCATAATACGTACATATGTACTATAGTACGTGTGAAAGTACGTATTACAATACGTATGATCATATATAATATAACACGTACTAAAATGTGTTAAAATTTTCACCAGGGAGTTATTACATTTATATATATTATTTTGAACTAATATTTTTTTGATGTAATTAAATTAAATTATTCACGTGTTTAAAAAGTGTAAATCATTTATTGAAATTCATTGAAGAACCTGTACAAAATAAATAGACCATTATTACGACGCCCCCGACGAAGAAAATCTCCTTTAGTAATTTCGCGGCAAGAGTATCCTATTTAGCAATTCTGCGACGAAAAGAATCTCTTTTAGTAATTTTCCGGCGAAGAATAACCTATCTTGCAATTCTGCGACGAAAAGAATCTCCTTCAACAATTTTGCGGCGAAAACAATCCTATCTAGCATTTTTGCGACGAAAAGAATCTCCTTCGTCAATTTTCCGGCAAAAACTATCCTATCTAGCATTTTTGTGACGAAGAGAATCTCTTACTGATTTTCCGGCGAGAGTATCCTATTTAGCATTTTTGCAACGAAGAAATGAATCTCCTTAAATTTGTTGCGACAAAAACTACCATTCGGCGTTTTGGTTCTCGTACTTGTAACTTATAATTTAACCTTTTTAATGACTAAATAAATAAATAGATAAAATAAAATTTTATTCAATTTTTTTTTATAATAAAAAGCAGACTTTAATAAGGATTTTTAAAATTGGCAAGTTGTCAAATAGAACACTAAATTGATAAATTTAATTAATGTAGTTATAAAACACGAAAATATTGCTGTAAAAACTTATTTGCATTTTTAGTTCTATAAATTTTGCCAGAATATTTTTCATTCAGTAATTAAATACAGCGAAATCTTATTTAATCTATAATGATAAGAAGGTATATTAACACTCCAGAGTTGGCTCAATTTCTGCTGCAAACCTTCAGGCTTCGCAGGAACTTATTAAATAAACATATTAGTAGTTATAAAATTGTACCGCAGAAAATCTATATAAGAAAAATTTACAAAATTTACAAATTCACGTGGAAGAACAATATTATCATTTTACAGTGAAATCAAATTATAAAAATTGTTTAATGAAAATCATTCATTTATATTACATATCCTAAAGTATTTTAATATCGTGGAATTTATTTAATTTATTAAACAATATCTACTTCAATTTGAGAAAGCCTCGTGTTAATTTTATTAACATTTTATTCATAAGCTGTAAAAGCTTATCCACGCCTGATCGGTGAAACCGCGTTTTGGCCCGGGCTCCGGCTTCAAGAGCCGTCTGCGCGGAGCGCACTTCAAATTAACCATGCGCGCGACATCTTGCGGCCAGTTTGGTACTACCGGCGCCAAGTCCCTCCGGCCCATCTGAACTTACGCTTCTATAAGCGTCTATATTCGTTGGTACCGCAGACGTGAGGCGTATTATACCTCACGTGCGCGGCGTAAATTACCGCGAGCGTGACGTCAGTCTCCGAGGCAGCTGACGTCAGAGGTAACGTGCTGGCGCACCGTTTAGATAGGGAATACGCAAACCTAAATTCATTTCTTTTATATTTCTGATCCATTATCACACCACAAATTCTTTTATTTAATAAACCATAGTCTTTTGTTATTAACTTTAACCACTCGAGTTATCATTTCGCGACCTTAGTCATTCCCCGCTCCCCGACGCCTCCGCGGTTGTTACGTAAGAGAATACGTTTTGTTACATCTGAGCAGCCGGCACACGAACCAGTGATCAGGAGAGGAGTTCGAGTCACTGGTGAGAAATAAAGCGCGAGTCTTCGACTTGCGTGTTGCACGGCAAGTAACCAGATTAGGTTAACACTGCACGACGTTGTAGCGTCTGTTGCCTAATCTGGCTATTATATCTCCGGGAGTTGAACCGAGAGATATAGATTTGAACCGCTAAGGTACACAGGTGAAACGTGCCTTAGCCCGAAAATCCACCCCGTGACAATATGAACATATTTTTTAATAAATATATATACATATTTACTTATATAACTAATTGTTTTTTTTTTAATTATCAAGAATTTCTTCCCAAATAATAATTTCAATTTCTAATGAATTTTACAAATTATTTTGTATATATGCGACGTTTCACGTCAAATCGATCAAGGCTCTCACCAAAATTTGGGGACACGTACAAAACTGATTTTTTGCTGAAAAAATTTGTCTTTCCAAGTACTTTAAGATGCTATATAGCAGAATTCATAAATCCAATATGGCGGCCCAATATGGCACCTGGAAGTGTAAAAAAATCAAGATTCATCCAATAAACTACCGCCAGTGAACATATTATTGATGAATCCCCTTCCAAATGACCTTAATAGGGCTTTCGAGATCGCTGTTCATAAATCTTGTTATTTTCAGACAATTCAAGATTTTTATATAACTGCTTAGTAAACCATAAATCACAAAATTTTTATGCAAACAAAGATCAATGGTCGATTTTACAGACAAAACAAGTTAGGGTAGTCATTTCGTATGTTTTTAAAGTCAATTAATCATAAATTTAAGTCAGTTCGACAGTATCGTATCACTTTGTGATCCTAACCTCAAAAGATATTGAGAAATCAGGACTTATATTCATATCGCGAATTAAATCTACTTACTTATTTCTCATATTTTTTGGATTGCTAAATCGTAATTTAAAGTAGGTTCGATAGTAACATGCCACGTTCTGATACTAACCTCAAAAAGATTTTTTTAATCCTCGTAATGCTCGACATTCTTAATGGTTGGACTGCGCACTGATTAAATCAAGCTGTTAAATTGTTATACGATTTAGCAGGAAAAATAGCTACTGTCATGTCTTTTTGGTGTTTAGGTTAAGAATGTCGAGCATTACGAGGATTAAAAAAATATTTTTGAGGCTAGTATCAGAACGTGGCTTGTTACTATCGAACCTACGGGGGGGGGGGGGGTCCAGAGTTTCGACGATTCACTATAAACTTGAAGTCAACTATAGATGTTTTTCAGTTCCACAAATAATAATGCAGATTGTTCTTAATTTCGAAATTCTAAATTACGAAAATCATATTTACAAATGTAACACTTCACCTACTGTCCAAAACATCGAATTTCATTAATACGACCTCAAAGCAAATATAAGCTATTTCTAATGATTTATTTCGAAGTATCTATATTGTACCCCTATTAAAATTCTATTAATGAAATTCGATGTTTTGGACAGTAGGTGAAGTGTTACATTTGTAAATATGATTTTCGTAATTTAGAATTTCGAAATTAAGAACAATCTGCATTATCATTTGTGGAACTGAAAAACATCTATAGTTGACTTCAATTTTATAGTGAATCGTCGACACACTGGACCCCCTCCGAACCTACTTTAAATTACGATTTAGCAGTCCCAAAAATATGAGAAATAAGTAGTCTCTAATGATTTAATTCGCGATATGAATATAAGTCCTGATTTCTCAATATCTTTTGAGGTTAGGATCACAAAGTGATACGATACTGTCGAACTGACTTAAATTTATGATTAATTGACTTTAAAAACATACAAAATGCCTACCCTAACTTGTTTTGTCTGTAAAATCGACCATTGATCTTTGTTTGCATACAAACTTTGTGATTTATGGTTTACTAAGCAGTTATATAAAAATCTTGAATCGTCTGAAAATAACAAGATGTATGAACAGCGATCTCGAAAGCCCTATTAAGGTCATTTGGAGGGGGATTCATCAATAATATGTTCACTGGCGGTAGTTTATTGGATGAATCTTGATTTTTTTTACACTTACAGGTGCCATATTGTTGCCGTCATATTGGATTTATGAATTCTGCCATATAACATCTTAAAGTACTTGGAAAGACAAATTTTTTCAGCAAAAAATCAGTTTTGTAAGTATCCCCAAATTTTGGCGAGAGCCTTGATCGATTTGACGTGAAACGTCCCATATACATGTTATCTGGATTTCTACATCGTGATAAAGCAACATATAATTGACCGTGTGAGAATAATTACTTTTTGATGTATAACCCTACATAATCAAAACTTTGTTCCTGAGATTTATTAATGGTCATGCAAAATGCTAATGTTAATGGAAACTGTTTTCTATAAAAAATAAACGGTAATGAAGAAGATTCTCCTATATTTAATGTAATTCTTGGAATAAAAAATTTATTACCTACTTTTTATCCTGTTAATATTTCTGCTTCAATATTATATCTAAATAATTTGGTTATTTTAAGTCTAGTACTGTTACACAAACCTTCGTGTATACTCAAATTTCTAATTAACATAACAATAGCATTAACTTTTAAATCTAATTTATGAGATGGCAAACCTTCATAAATATTGTTTAATATTTCTTTTGGAAAAAGTAGATGAATGTTGTCATCACTTTGATCAACACCTTTATGAGTCGCATAATCTGTACTATAATAACTCTTCTTATCACCATTTAATAACATTAAAATTTTTTTATTCAAAAATTTAACGAGTTCATTATGAGGTGCTAAAATAACACGATCATAATCATTTATTTTATTAATATTTTTATAAATTTGTAAGAAAACATCGTTAGTTCTCCAATTATTAGGTATTATAAAAGGATTTATGTTACCGTCTCCAATTTGTAATAATAATTTTGAGAATTCATTATTCTGAGAACGAATATTGTTTTAATTTGAAAAATTTAAATAAATGCCAAAGTTCAGAATATTTAATAGTGTCTTCAATTATAGCACTTCTAAATCCGTTTTTCATCAGTGGGAGTATTTGTCGAAAATCACCTCCTAAAATTATTAATTTTTCCCCAAAAGGTAAATCGTTTGTACATAAATCTCTTAAAGTTCTGTCAATAATTTCTAAAGCTTTTTTGGGTATCATAGATGCTTCATCCCAGATTATGACTTCTGTTTCTTTTAATTTCTTTTTATCTGATTCTAATTGTAAAAAAGGATTTTCAATACTATTTAAATCTAATGGTAATCTAAAGGTTCTATGAGTAGTCATTCCTTTGGGTAATAGAATAGACGCTATACCAGTCCAAGCCATTGATATAATATTTTTTCCTTTTGATAGAAAATAATAAATTAAAGTTTTATATAAAAATGTTTTACCCGAACCTCCAGAACCGTCTATAAAATTTATTTTATTTATATTTTTTATAAGTTGGTTGAAAATAAATTTTTGATCTTCATTTAATTTTGTCAACATATCTTCGAATATTTCCTTACTAATTGAAATTATTTTACTATCGTATTTTATATCATTTATGATGGGATCAGGTTCAGGTAATCCAAAATCTGTACAAGATAAATCTTCCAACAATAATAATTTATTTATATGATCTAAAGCTAAGTTATCTTTATTTTCATGAAAATCTTCACTAAAGTATTTTTTAAAATTTTCGCAAATAATATTGGCTTGAATATTTTCTGTTAGAAACGAAGTAAAAAATTTACGTAATTGAAAAGGTAACATGATACGACATGCTTCTTCAAAAATTTTTTTAATTTATAAATTGTTTTCTATTAAATCCATTGCAGTCGCACCTTGTTTATGAGTATTATACGTTACATTTTTATATATACGTAAATCTTTAAAGGATGTAGCGCCTTTTATACGACTTAATATTAATTTTAAAGCGAATCTTTCAGAATCTTTTGGAGATACTATATTTAAACGTCCAATAGCATAATGTTTTTGTTCATGTTCACGTTTTACCCAAACTTTTTTTGCGTTAAATATATAATAATGCGGTATATTAACGTATTTTATATTATTTGCAAATTTATCATTTTTATTCAAGTCAAACCACGCTGTTAAAGTTGTTTTCCAATTATCAAGAGCATCTATTTCATAATTTTCTTCAAAAACAATTTTTTGTTGATTTTCTGTATGAACTGCTAAACGGATAACAGTATGGCTCCTTCCACATAAGGGAAATTTTTGTAACCGCCATGCTACTTCCATTGGGCTCAAGTACCGGCCACCAATATATTCAGTAATTTCATCATATATTCCATTTCTTTTGTCATCATTTTTTTTAATGTACAAAAAGCTCTATCACTACCTTTATGTATATAATCAAAAATATATTTGATGCTTTGAATTGAAGCACAATATTCAACATTAATATGACATTTATATTTTTTAATAAAAATTTATTCTAAGGAACTACCATTGAATTATCTACTGGAATAATTTTTTTACTTCTTTTAAGTCGATATGTGTAATTATCAGAAGAATTACTTGTTCGTTTATATTGAGGATAATCATTTATTTTAAATGTTGTTGACGATTGAAAAGGTTTAGGAAAATTTTTTTTAGGAACGTCTTTACATTTATCGTAACACGGAGAATTTTCACTATGGTCCATGTAACATATGTTTTATAACTAATTTTTGTAATTTTTTATCATTATTAGAAAGTATCTCAGCAGAAATGTGTTTATTAATAGCTTCTGGTGTCATTAATTTATTTTTATGATCTAATGTTACTACAGGAGGTGTATGCGGTAATCCTCTTTTCTGAAATTCAATAGTATACACATAAGCTAAAGCATTTCCAAAAATTTGATGGTTTTCTATATCGTTAAGTAAACACTTAAATTTTGTATAAAATAATCTAACTGTAATATTTGGTATATCATTGGGCGTAGTTCCGATAGGAAATGTCGTTAATACATTTAATTCTTTCCACTTAGGATTATACGTCATAGTTATAAATAAATCAGGTCGACCAATATTTCTTACTATTGCCATTGCATCTTGATAATGTTGCTGCATATATCTAGGACTACCTATATAAGTTGCTGGTAGTACAAAAATATTTCCTTGTCTTTCTTTTTTTTCAAAATTTTCTGATATATTGAATACATTATTTATAACATGATCCGTCAAACCTTGATAACATTCAGTACGTAATTTTTTTTGTTTCTGCCTAAAATAATTCATTCTATTGTTTTCTATCATAATATAGGCATGTAAAAAGAATTGTTGGGTTAGTCGCCCTCCAAATAAACGTGGATTGAAATTTTCTGAATTTGGTCTGTAAGCTAATCTATAAGAATAGTGCTGTAATATTGTTAGAAGGTTTTCTTTTGAATCATATGGTTTTTTAGTATAATCAATACTCCAGCCTAAATCTCCTGAAGGAAAAAATAATGGAAATACCATTGGGTCAACATGATGTGATAATTTACTTAAATATGTGTATTCTTTTTCATTAGAACTATTTTTTGGATAAACGCATAGATCATAATTATGAGGGATTCCTGATTTGGAAATAATTATAGCTGCACATTCCGACATTAATGGTTTAGTATAATTATGTATTTGATTATTATTCTTACGAACAAAATATAATTTATAATTTGAAAGTTTCTCTGTATTAGTTATTTCGTGTAAATACTTATACTGTTTAGTATAAGGATTACTATTTAAAACTTCAGTCAATAATTATAAATGTTCTTGAGTTAAATCTTTATGACTCTTTATTTTCATTTCAATTGCAGTATTGTCATCATATATATATATATATATATATATATATAAACTTGTATAACGTTAGTTCCCAGGACCCCATGTTACTGTATACCTATACGTGACTAAAGAAATAATGTCTCTTATGGGGTCCGATGTCCTCAAAACTGACGTTAAACATATGTAGATTCAGGGACTGTCCCTAAAACTAACAAATGTCCCCGAAACCAACGTTAAACATCTGGAATGTCCTGGAAACTAACATAAAACATATATATATATATATATATATATATATATATATATATATATATATATATATATATATATATATATATATATATATATATATATATATATAACTGACCACATGAAGGTTCTGCATTTTTTTTGGTAATAAAGTATTTGGCGTTATATGACAAACTTGTCTTTGAATTTTTAAATTATAAATAACTTTTTTCTTTTCGTATTTTACGTTTGCACTAAATGTAGCAAAGCAAAATAAGTTATTATAATATCTGATTAAAGTTCGAAAATTATTATCATATAATAATAGATTCTTTAGTGTTTTATTATATATACTTAGCGGAGACAAAATTATTTTACCCTTACTACAACAAATTGATTTATGATTTTCTTCTTTCCAATATACTGCCGAACAAAATTTACAAACATAACTCATATTACCAAAATATGATTCATACTCTAAATTTTTATTTTTACTACATTTCTGTTTATTGACTTTTAACGTAGAAAAGGATGATGACGCGAGCTGTTCGAGGACGAGCTCGGCAACGCCTCTCCTACACTATATGTATATAAGAGAAAGAGAGAGAAGAAGAGAGAGATAGAGAGACGGGGAGAGAAAGAACTAACGAAGGCACTCAATCCGTCTCTCGCCGTTTTCTCATGTTCTGTTTGCAGTTGCTGCACTTTTCTTTGGAAAGAAAAAATACGGACAGCGTTCGACTTGTAATTGAACTGTCAAATGAATGCGCATACGCCGCGCTGCGCTCGCGTGAGTTTGGCGTTATCCTTGATTTGAATAATTAAGAAGTTTCCTTTCAAAAAGTTGCTCTGTAATTAATTGGTCTCGTTAATTGCGGAGAAAAGGTGAGTAGTAGGGGCAGCGCGACTACCGCGCCAGAGCGGCTCCCACGCCACTTACCCACCGAGCACTACTTACCGTCCGTCGGTAAGGTAGGGTGCAAAGTCACCATGCGAGAGGCCCGGTAGAGGGCGCATTGAACATTTACTCCATCGATAAAATGCGTACGTATGTCATGTTGCAGGGGGCATGGGGCCCTCATGTGATGTTATGTTGTAAGTGAATATAGAATATTTTTATAATATTCATATAGTGTTATTTGTTAATTATAAGTAGTCTTATATTTTATAAGTATATTTTATCTTAGTATATTCAATCAGTATATTTTATATTGTATAAGATTCTACAAAGATATTTTATAAGTTCATAGAAATTTTAAAAAGTTAATGATGAGCAATTCAATGAAATTTATATTAACAATATCAAATGACTATTTTTAAATTCAAAAGAAACTTTAAAATATTTAAACAAGTTAGTTTTTAAGGAAAATTTTCTATTATAAGAATAAATATTTCATAGAGGACATTGGGATGTGGAAACTTTAAGGGAAAATAAAAAAGATATGTAAGATTATTTCATATTTATTTAAAAAAGCTTAAAAGTAATACATAGTAGAATACATCTTAATCTACGAGTATAAAAAGTTTCAAATTAATCTTTCTACTATAAAAATATATTTAGAAACTAGTGAACATCTTAATTAAAAAGTATTACAATTTAGCAAATAACTTTGAAAATTTAAAATTAAAGTTAAAGAGAAAATTATCTAAAAACTTATAATTATATAAATTCTAGAAGGCATCCACCTAAAGATTTGACGAAGACTTCTCTATTAACTAATTCTGACTCTATGTTGAGAAGCGCCTCTGGCTTCTCCAGTAATAAAGAATTAACTTTACTTGGAAGGAAAATGTCAAAACTACTGTCTAATTCAAGAACAATTTTTAAGCCGTATTTAGTGGATACCTTTTTTAATGAGGTTATCTTATACTGTTTATTTAGCTCCAAGTCCCGTAGTCGTTTTGTGGGCAGGTATGATGGACTTCTCGCTGCTTCATTTATGAGGTCCATGACTGAAAAAAGAAATGATAAATTATTATTTATATTTTTTTTATAGAATTACTTACTTATTTATTCTGACGTATCAGAACTTTCAGGGGTTGAATATTGCTCTCTCAAGTCTTCCACCCAGCGGTATAAAGCGCAAACTATTTCAACTGAACAATTCTGTTTCCACCCGGGACAATGATTAATGCAGGCTAGCGGTCGTATAAATCCAGGAGTTCTTATAGATGGACAACCCAAATCCTCCAAGTTTCTTATATTATCGAAATAGGGTTGCAGCCAGTGTTTTTTGTGTTCACCTTTGACCCAAATTGTTAATAACGACCCCTGCGCTTTTTCTTTCAATTTGTCGAAAGCCGTTGACAGGTATGAATACGGCACCTCTCCGTGTTCCCAATGAATTCCGTGCAGATTGGATTGTAAATATCTATTTAAAATTTTTACATTCTGGTCTAAATCACTCCAATCACAGGGTGGTTGAAATGTCGCAACGTACGGCACCGGATTTAACGCACTAGGATCTATATAAGCAATTTCTTTAAATATAAAATTGCCGTTGTTATCTTTAAAACCTTGTGTATCTACAATTAGTTCCATGATAAGTTATATACTGGAAATGTAGATAACATTATTTGAATATTATTCAAGAAAAAAAGTAGAGTTAATATAATAGTGTTAAAAGTTAGAGTGAAAGATGTGATAATAACTTATTAATTTATAATACATGCAATGTAAAAAATTAAAGTCCCTACGGAGAGATTGAAAAGTTAAAGTACAATAGCTGAGAAAATCTTAGAAAAAAATATGAATTCATTAAAGTAAGAAATTTTAAAGTAACTTATAAATTCATGATACGTGCTGTGAAAAAATTAAAGTCCCTACAAAGAGACTGAAAAGTTAAAGTTTAATAGCTGAGAATGTCTTAGAAAAAATTAATAATTTATAAATTCACGATACGTGCTATGTAAAAAATTAAAGTTCCTAAGAAGAGACTGAAAAGTTAAAGGTCAACAGCTGAGAATATCTTAGAAAAAAATATGAATTCATTAAAGTAAGAAATTTTAAAGTAACTTATAAATTCATGATACGTGTTATGAAAAAAATTAAAGTCCCTACAAAGAGACTGAGAAGTTAAAGTTTAATAGCTGAGAATGTCTTAGAAAAATTAATAATTTATAAATTCACGATACGTGCTATGTAAAAAATTAAAGTCCCTAAGAAGAGACTGAAAAGTTATAAAGAATTTGAAAGTTTAATGCTAAAATATAGTATAAATCTATATTCATCCTATAGCAAACTCAAAGCCTCAATTTGTGAACGTTTTAATCGTACATTAAAAAACAAAATGTGGAAAAACTTTAGTTTACAAGGCAGTTATAAATGGATAGATATTTTGCAAGACCTAACTTTACAGTATAATAATACTAAGCACCGAACGATTGGTATGAAGCCCGCAGATGTTAATTCTACAACAGTTAATAAAGTTTATAATCGTTTATGCATTCATCAGAAAACCTCTAAACGTCCTTGTAGGCGTGCAAAATTTAAACTTGGTGATAAAGTTCGAATAAGTAAAAATAAAACTGTTTTCGAGAAAGGATATACACCAAACTGGTCTACAGAAATTTTTACAATAAATAAAGTATTACCTACATCACCATTTACATATCATTTGAAAGATTATCAAGATAAACCAATCGCTGGCGGATTCTATGAAGGAGAACTTATGAAGACTAAATATCCTGATATTTACTTAGTAGAAAACACGTAGCTTCCTCAAACTTGATTTACTGATTCCTTTAATTAATTTTTACTTCCAATATTTAAAATTTCATACTTTATTTTGTACGATGTAAACGGCTTTTCTCTTTCAAATGCTACCCATCACATTCAGATACATAGAGCCATCCTCAATACATTAAAAAAAAATTGGGAAAATTTTATGGAAAATATTAACTTGAAATTTTTTTAAATATCTTTGAAATTTAAGGACCAATCATTTTGCCCGAATAACTCGACCGAAAACTATCCAAAATCCACCTCTACGAGGAATTTTGAAGCGCTTAAGTCATATTTTACTCCCGCAATAGTTGGACATACCAAACTCATTTTTTTCATTTTTCAATGTTTACGTTTTTATTAATAACAAAAGAACCGTAATAGCTAGACAAATAATTTTTTTTAGAAAATATAGGTCTTGAAATTCTCTTTCGAATGCCGCCCACCCGATTCAAATACATAAAGCCGTTCTCGAGAAATTACGATTTAAAAAAAAGTGAAAAAAATTTTAACCTCAAATATCTCCGAAATTTATGGATCAATCCTTTTGCCCAAAGAACTCAATCGATTGTGATACAAAATGTACCACTCAAAAAAATTTCAAACTGATTAAGCCAATTTTACTCTAGTTATTGAACGACAAAAAAAAACACTTTTTTTTATAAATTATTTTTTTTCTCCAAAAATAATGAATAAAAAAACCTAAAAAATTAGTAACTTATACTACTGAGTATTCTTTATAACCAAAAAAATATTCATGTTAATATCTTTTTTTAATTTTGAAATATAACCTATTTACTAAAAATGACGTTTTCATGAATAACTTATGACGAAATATAGCTAACGGCTTTTTTTTTTTTTAAATTGTAGACAATTTTATTCTGCATACAGAGAATTTATCGTATATAAATAATATTTGTTCTAAATATAAAAAAAATTAAAAATAAAAATTTTGAAAATTTAAAAATGGCGATAAAAAACAAAAAAATCGATTTTGACAAAAATAAAATATTGACCCCAATTGTTGAAGCAAAATCTGAAAAAATGATCACTCTCTCGTTAAAATCGGTTGAGTAGATCATGAGATATCAGAGTATACGGACATACATACACACACACACACACACACACACACACACATCCATACGGACATTTTCTAAAAATGGTGTATTTCGATTCCAAATTTTCTATACAACATTCCTAAGACATTATCTCACAAACTTTTCTTTTTACTATCACAAAGCTTCCTCTCGGAGGAAGCAAATTATAAAAAAACATGGCGATAAAATTTATGTAAAATGGTTAGGTTTTGATAAGTCTCATAATAGTTGGATAAAAAAAAGTGATTTATGAATAAATAAAATTGTAAATAAGATGAACTAATTGTTTTTATTTAATACCTATTTCCTTACATTTTTTTACAAGAATTGGATGCAAAATTTCATTAACTTTATCAATTCTTCTCCTAAAACGTTCTCTGTCACGAGCAATTTGTTCCCATTCTCCACACCGAGCCTTATGATATGCAAACCTCCACGCATGCATTACATGAACAGTTAGCTTTTCATCAAAATGTACATTCTTTTTAACACGCATTGGACACCTAAAATAATAAATTTCTATATTACATATGTAGAATATTTACTATAAATTAATATATAAATTACTATTATACAAAAAAATATACTCACTTATTATTTATTTTATAATGACCCCATGCTAAAGTATCTATATTATTGTCTTGAACATATCTTTTATCATCATATGGACTTAAGGCAATCTTTAACTGCTTTATAGTTTCTACATTATGGAGTCGGGATCTTATGGAATACTGTTGTCGTTTTTTAATAGATAAATTTTGCAAACAATCTACAAAATCATCAAACTTTATAGTTTTTTTAACAACTGAAACCTTAATACCTTTTATTTTTTTCATATGATCTTGACCATAAACGCGAGTACTGTACATTTTACTTCTTAAGCCAACGAATTCTGTAAGAATCTGACCATTACACTCATCTTTCATAAGACCAACAATTTTTTTATTTGCATGAGGCATATTAAAGATGTTTTCACTGGGATAGTCTGAAGTATCAAACTTTCAGAGATTTTTTTTCATATCAGCATAAAAATCATCACATTCAACAGCATAAATCAAGCTGTCTGTGTCTGTATAAAGAAGCTCACAATTTTCTTTATACATTTTTTTCATATAACTATAATGAAAATCATAAATCAGAGTTTTAGAAATGTCTAAAACTGAAAGTCCAACGTAAATTGGTTTATCTAACAAAACTTCAACTTTTTTAAGCTGGATAGCTACTAAATTTTCATCAAAAATACTAATACTATGAAAAAGGGGACTTGATATTTGTGCTTCTACGCCATACCTTCCAGCCCATTTAGTTGATAGCTTGACATCAACACGTTTTCTTACATTCTCCATAGTTTTACCATATACAGCATTATTCATCAATTTGAAAAAGTTTTTTCAAAATCAGTTCTTGCTAACGCCCTCATATTACTATTTAAATTGATGTAAGACTTAAGCCATGGAGATTGTTTAAATTTCAATACTTTATGAATTTTAACAAGCTGAAGTCCATTTTTGACAGCTTGTTTAAGTGATCGATAGTGTATAACATAATTTTTTTTATACGAAAGTGTAGCCAAAAGTTTTTCCTGTTTTGATCCCGGTGGTTTTGCTTGCTCAGGACAAAAAGGTAAGTCGTTATGAATGTCATGTATTTCTGAAGGATATTCTAAATCTACTTCTAAAATGTACCCGTAAGGTGCATCATTATCTATGAAAAAATCTAAATTTTCACAGTCGTCTATCCACTCAAAGGAATCATAAGGGAGACATTGAGTCATTGCCCAACCATATAAATTATTAGCATCTAAATATATTAGATATGTATTTTCTTTATTTTTATCATAATTTTCAGTCATATATTTATGATTTGCAGCTGCGTAGCGATGAGAGCACTGACTTAATCCACCTCTTATACCTCTTTCTATGAATAAAATCATATCTATATCAGTTAATAATTTTAATTGTATGCCAGTATACTTTAGCATTGCATCCCATGCAAATCCTGGAGTAGTATAATAATGAGCTGGATCTAAACCATATACGTTTATACTTTGATCACGAAAATTTTCAAAAACATCAGCTAATAATAAAACATCTGTCTTCATATAAAGATCTGAATATTCTCCAAGGGTATGAATACTAAAGGTATTCCATACTTTTTGTGCATGTTCATAATCTTCATCAGATATGGTTGAACCATTTAGCACACTGAAAAATTTTGTTTTTTCAGGGAACTCAGTTTCATCCAACTTTTCCCACGAATCCAGGTACTCGTAAGGCAGAACGCCTTTCTTCGTTAAAAGACTGATTTTTTCTTTTTCTAAAGATGAAAACTCCTTTGAAACAATTTTATATTCACTTAAATATGAAGCTAATTTTTCTAAAGAAGATGGCATAAATCTAAATGAATCTACAAAGCGAAATTTAATATCACTTTTCTCAACATGTTTTGTAAAAGAAATATACTTCTCCTTAGTCAATGGAAGTAAATCAACATCACCTTTCATATAATTCGATATATCATTAATTATAAAGTGAGCATCATAACCACTTAAGTTATGAAATATCACAGGAATCGTTCTTGAATCTTGATAATTCAAATTACAGTTAGCATGAGCAGGACCGCGATATTTTCCTGAGAGATGACAATGATCTCTTACCTTATCACTGTTTTCTAATAATTTATTACAAATGTGACAAATTTTTGAATTGAAATAATTAATCATTTCTATCGGTGTTAAAATTGGCATAGATCGTGGGTTTGTATATAAATTAGTAATACGGTCATGTATTACCTTCAATTCACTAGCAAACCACATAGCTGGTTTAACCCCACGATAAAATCTATATTCAGATAAAGAGTCATCAAAACTGCACTTCAAATAATATCCTATACTAAACATTTCATGTTTTTGAAACGATAAAGTATTAGCCAAACCTTCATCTTCCTGGTTTTCTAGTACAGGCTTTAACAGACATTCACAATCTGCATATATTGTGAATGGTAATCTTTCTTTATAATTAAAATTTTTAAAATAGATGATATCTTTACCTTTTATAGGAAGTTTCACTTGCAATCATTAATATTCTTACATATTCTTTCATGCTCTTTTAAATTATTTTCATTAAAGAAAAAATTTAAACATCTATCACATATATATCGCTTCTTTTTTCTATGTGATAAACTTCCTCCTACTAGACGTGATAAATTTTTTATATATATGTAATGTGATTTCAGCTGTCCCTTAATTGTTTTTTCTAATAAAAGAAGATTTACATGATTTTCTTTTTTTTCATGTGTCAAATAAAAGGGAATCACATTTTTCTCATGCAATCCGAAGACATTAACCGATATTAAAGGGTTTTGTTTTTCAAACTTGAAAATTTTTTTATCGTAACAGGGAATTCTATACCTGTCATATTTAAATTATTTTCATACTGAAGATAATTACTAACCCTGTTAGGATGATTTTTACGGTTTACTGGATACAAAGCTGATAATATTGCCCATTTAAAGCATTGATTATCTTTGTTTTGAATATTAATGCAGGCATTTTTTTTATCTAAAAATGGTGGTAAAGGTAAATATGAATTACCGCTGCGCAATGGATTGAACTTATTCATATTAATTTGAATATTAATAATAGAATTTAAAGTCCATCCAGAATCTTTTTCTTGAAATTCTTCTACCTCAGCCAAAAGTTTATTTAAAACATGATTATCAAACCATTCACTTAAAGATGTACCTAAAACCACTTCAGCGTTTGGCGTATTTAAATGTTTCGTTTCAATACTTTCCTGTGAATCTTCATTTACATCAGAAGAAAGTTTCTTGAATGAACAAGATAGTACAGTGTTAATTTTCATGGCACATCGAATATCTTTCAAAATTTTCTTCACTTGTTGGCAGAACAATACTGAGGCGTCCTTTAAAAAGGTTGATATATCTATATGTACAAGATTTGCAATTATACTAGTTCTCACCCTTTTATTAAAAGCACTTTCAATATCAATCCAACGAACTCGATGCTCGATTTCATCCGTTTTTAAATCTGGTACTATTCCATAACCAGTTTTTCCTATAGCATCAAGCTTTGCTTTGATACTCTCAATCCTTGCTATGGCGTATAAAATAGATTGTTTTTGAGCTGTTGTCAGCGTTCTTTTTCTCAATAATTCCCGAAGACTATCTAATGATAAAACACATTGTTCTACCCATTGTTCAATAACTTCGGAATCCATAGATTTATATATTAAAATATTTTCCACCTCTTCAAAAATTTTCACATGTTCCTGACAAAGATCTTTAACTTCATCCATTTTTTCAAATTAAAAAAAGACTTTTTTTTCGTAAGTGTATTCTGAAAATTAAAAAATTATGTTATCATTTTAAATAATTATTGATAAAAAAAAAAGGTGAAGAGAAATTAAAATAATCAATGATTTTGTATAATATTAGATCAGCATTTGATAATATAGAAACAGTTTAGTTGTATTAGGCAGTTATAATTAGATAGTATTTTATAAGATTTAACTTACATTATAATAAAATTAAAGATTAAATGATTGGTATAAAGCCTTATGCAATACTTTTAAAATCTTAGCAGACGACGTGGCAGTGGGCCACAAGTGAGGGACGCGTGAGTGAGAGGTACATAGTGAGAATGTCGAGTGGGAGGGGGAGGGGGATACTATCTACTCGAAGAGTTCATATATGCCCCCGCAGGGTATAAGAAATAATGCGTGGTAATTATTTTATTAAATATATTTTATTAAATATATTGAGAGAAGAGGCGTAATTGAATGACTGAAACGTTGACAAGGTAGATCATTGAAATCATACAAAATTAATTAATAGTTTTAATACAATAATGATTATGCCAAATATAGTGTAAATATTATAAAAATTATTTATATACTATAAATAGTGAAATACTATAAAAAAATTATACATAAAATACTATATAAACTTAATTAAACTTAACTAACTCGCGAATTTCATTTTTTAATGTTCGCTTATCCGTTTTTCTCTTTTTTTTAAGGAGAATTTCATTTTTTAATGTTTGCTTATCCGTTTTTCTCTTTTTTTTAGGGAGAATTTTATTTTTTAATGTTTGCCTATCCGTTTTAGGTTCTTCTATATTTAATATTTTTTTCATTTCTGCACGAACTTGATAGTCTATGGTAGGATTATGCGCAGGATTCGGAATTGTTATTAGCTTCGCGGGCGGTGGAGAATTCAATAAATTTAAATCGAATGATTGTGGACTGTATGGCTCTAACGGTGGCGTTGACCAGCTACCAAATTCAAACGTAAACGATTCTGGCGTATAGCTCTCCCTTAGCGGAGAAGGTGGTAAAGGTATTTCTTCTATGATATTGAATGACTCCGAGGGTTGATCTATTGGTGAAATTACTTCGGGTAGAGGTCTAACTATTGGAAGAAGTTTTTTAAATATATTGGATGTTTTTTCTTGCTCCTGGTTTTGGACTAGAAAAACATTTTCACTACTTTCCACATGGTTTTGTGATGAATTGAGCTGAAAATAAAAAATATATATTTATAATAAAATATATAGCATATGTATCATAAAAAAATACTATATTGCTTACCACTTCATTTCTGCGTATACTATAGTATGCTATATAGTATAGTATACTGCGTATACTACAGGTGATTGCGGTGATTCTTCCTACAAATAAGCATACTTTTTTAATATAATTTAATTAGAAAAATTATGCATTACTTTATAAAAAGATAAAATATTACATTATAATAAAACACTGTTATGGTATCTCTATCAAATCATAAAATTTTTTCAAATACGATAAAATCTATGACTATAATTTTTAGGTAGTTTTGAAAAAATAAATAAAAAAATTATAAATTTACGTTAAAATGATAGAGAAAATTGCAATATTTTCATAAAAGCTACAATTTCGCAATTCGCTAAAATAATAATAATTTATTTTGAAACTAATAATAGTTTTTAAACTTACCTGATAGTCCTCACACTCATTCAAAACTTCATAACATAGCGTTGGTAGATTTCTTACAATTCTCGGGTCCTTTCTATGATCTTCTGCAAATGGACATATTTCAGGAAGATCTATAGTTTTTTCCTTTAACTTTTCCCACTCACATTTATGTTGTACACTATTTACAATGATTCTTCTGATTTCCGTCACATAGATCTCTGTACTTTTATACATTTTTAACTTTAAAAATTTTCCAAATCGGACGAAGTTGCTTGCGTGAACACTTCCTGAAGACTGAATCTTGTATATTATACGTAGCGAGAAAAGCAACGCTTTCAATATATAATGCTCTTTATAGAAAAAATTTGGATTTTGGAAAGATTTTCAATGGAGCACTTAGGGTCCTTTGTTTTATAAACGCTTCGAGAGTGACGCGCGGGTGGACGATATCGTTCACACATGTGCTGGCTCGCTAAACTGCCTTTCCGAAATTTTTTTGAATTTTACTTCTAAACTAATTCTTTATCGGTTGCTTCGCGAACTAACAATATTAATGATATTTTATTTAATCAATTGTTATTTGAATGAAGCCCTTTCATTTAGTCGAAAAGTATTACATATTTTTGGCTCATTTTTATTTTACAGAATAGTTTTACTTTATTGTTATGTAGAAATATATAATAATACATAATAGAATGTACTGTTTCATTTATAATTATCAAAGTTAATTATAGTTTGCTAAGTTCTAGTATTATACATTTGAATAAAAAATTTTAAATAAAATAAACACTTAATTGAAAAGGAATATTTGTGAAATATTGAAAAAATTTAAGTGGAAAAAGAATAATGAACTTGAGAAAAAAAAGGTTTAAATTAATTTATATTAACTTACCAATTCGTTTTGAACTTAACTAGTGAAAAGATAGACTTCTGCAGCAACTATCGGTATATTAGATGAAAATCTTTCAAGCTATTTTCAGACGGTAACGAAAAAATACTCTCAAAGCTCAGTAGCACTTGTCAACTTGAAATAATGAGATGTATCTAAAAAATGTTCAAGTATTATAAACTAATAGCAAAGCATTAAAAAAAAATTTAATTTTATAGAACTATAAATGATAAAGTATTAGAGAATTGAAAATTATATATGTTAATACGTTGAAAAGACGAAGTTATTATAATCGAAAACTTTAAGTTACATTAATATAATGAAGAGAAAAACTGAATCATTATAAGTTAAACTATAGATCAATAAGCTGTAAGGATTGTATATTAATAAGCTGAAAATCAAAAGTAATTATATGAAATACTTACGTTTGGTAAGGAGACTAAGCCTCATGGGACTGACGCGCAGCCTTTTATCCACTGTCGGTATATAGGTGCGCATGCGCGACAGTTTAAAGATTGATAGATGGCAGTGCACCTGCACGGTATAGTTATTCATTTTAGATTAAAGAAGAAAGATCTATAGATGATCGTATGCACATGCGTGGTAACGTAAAAGATTCATAGATGAGTGAGGAAAGATTGGTAGGTGACGAACTGCGCATGACCGAGAAACTTTTAAGTTTGGGCTGATAAAAAGTATTTACAAACATTTCCTTACTATAAAGGTTAGGCGAGCTGGGTCCTAGCCACTCGTTTCTTTTTCTTATTTCAGCTCTAATACTTTTAATATAGCATTCTTACAGGTCTTTAATAATTTCTTCTTTCAGGACATATAATTTAAAAGTTTTAAAGTCTTGAATCTTAATACAACACTTTTCTTACAGTTATAAAAGGTAAATTCATTTGTCGAATTAATTCTAAGTTATTTTCACGTCTCATACTTAAACTTTTTCACACTATTCATATTATAAGTCCCTTAGGCATCTTATACTTACTATTTTAAACTTTCAGATACTTTAACTTTTTACGTATAATGAATTCATATTTTTTCTAAGATATTCTCAGCTGTTGAACTTTAACTTTTCAGTCTCTTCGTAGGGACTTTAATTTTTTACATAGCACGTATCACGAATTTATAAGTTATTCCTTTTTCTAAGGTATTCTCAGCTATTGAACTTTAACTTTTCAGTCTCTCTGTAGGGACTTTAATTTTTTTTCACAGCACGTATCATGAATTTATAAGTTATTTTCAAATCACTTTCTTTAATGAATTCATATTTTTTCTGAGATATTCTCAGCTGTTGTACTTTAACTTTTCAGTCTCTTCGTAGGGACTTTAATTTTTTACATAGCACGTATCACGAATTTATAAGTTATTCATTTTTCTAAGACATTCTCAGCTATTAAACTTTAACTTTTCAGTCTCTTTGTAGGGACTTTAATTTTTTCACAGCACGTATCATGAATTTATAAGTTACTTTAAAATTTCTTACTTTAATGAATTAATATTTTTTTTTAAGATATTCTCAGCTGGTGAACTTTAACTTTTCAGTCTCTTCTTAGGGACTTTAATTTTTTACATAGCACGTATCATGAATTTATAATTTATTTTCACATCTCTTACTTTAACTTTTTCACATATAATGAGTTCATATTTTTTTTCTAAGATTTTCTCAGCTATTGTACTTTAACTTTTCAATCTCTCCGTAGGGACTTTAATTTTTTACATTGCATGTATTATGAATTAATAAGTTATTATCACATCTTTCACTCTAACTTTTAACACTATTATATTAACTCTACTTTTTTTCTTGAATAATATTCAAATAATGTTATCTACATTTCCAGTATATAACTTATCATGGAACTAATTGTAGATACACAAGGTTTTAAAGATAACAACGGCAATTTTATATTTAAAGAAATTGCTTATATAGATCCTAGTGCGTTAAATCCGGTGCCGTACGTTGCGACATTTCAACCACCCTGTGATTGGAGTGATTTAGACCAGAATGTAAAAATTTTAAATAGATATTTACAATCCAATCTGCACGGAATTCATTGGGAACACGGAGAGGTGCCGTATTCATACATGTCAACGGCTTTCGACAAATTGAAAGAAAAAGCGCAGGGGTCGTTATTAACAATTTGGGTCAAAGGTGAACACAAAAAACACTGGCTGCAACCCTATTTCGATAATATAAGAAACTTGGAGGATTTGGGTTGTCCATCTATAAGAACTCCTGGATTTATACGACCGCTAGCCTGCATTAATCATTGTCCCGGGTGGAAACAGAATTGTTCAGTTGAAATAGTTTGCGCTTTATACCGCTGGGTGGAAGACTTGAGAGAGCAATATTCAACCCCTGAAAGTTCTGATACGTCAGAATAAATAAGTAAGTAATTCTATAAAAAAAATATAAATAATAATTTATCATTTCTTTTTTCAGTCATGGACCTCATAAATGAAGCAGCGAGAAGTCCATCATACCTGCCCACAAAACGACTACGGGACTTGGAGCTAAATAAACAGTATAAGATACCTCATTAAAAAAGGTATCCACTAAATACGGCTTAAAAATTGTTCTTGAATTAGACAGTAGTTTTGACATTTTCCTTCCAAGTAAAGTTAATTCTTTATTACTGGAGAAGCCAGAGGCGCTTCTCAACATAGAGTCAGAATTAGTTAATAGAGAAGTCTTCGTCAAATCTTTAGGTGGATGCCTTCTAGAATTTATATAATTATAAGTTTTTAGATAATTTTCTCTTTAACTTTAATTTTAAATTTTCAAAGTTATTTGCTAAATTGTAATACTTTTTAATTAAGATGTTCACTAGTTTCTAAATATATTTTTATAGTAGAAAGATTAATTTGAAACTTTTTATACTCGTAGATTAAGATGTATTCTACTATGTATTACTTTTAAGCTTTTTTAAATAAATATGAAATAATCTTACATATCTTTTTTATTTTCCCTTAAAGTTTCCACATCCCAATGTCCTCTATGAAATATTTATTCTTATAATAGAAAATTTTCCTTAAAAACTAACTTGTTTAAATATTTTAAAGTTTCTTTTGAATTTAAAAATAGTCATTTGATATTGTTAATATAAATTTCATTGAATTGCTCATCATTAACTTTTTAAAATTTCTATGAACTTATAAAATATCTTTGTAGAATCTTATACAATATAAAATATACTGATTGAATATACTAAGATAAAATATACTTATAAAATATAAGATTACTTATAATTAACAAATAACACTATATGAATATTATAAAAATATTCTATATTCACTTACAACATAACATCACATGAGGGCCCCATGCCCCCTGCAACATGACATACGTACGCATTTTATCGATGGAGTAAATGTTCAATGCGCCCTCTACCGGGCCTCTCGCATGGTGACTTTGCACCCTACCTTACCGACGGACGGTAAGTAGTGCACGGTGGGTAAGTGGCGCGGGAGCCGCTTTGGCGCGGTAGCCGCGCTGCCCCTACTACTAAGGTGCGCATTATAATAAATGCGCGAACGCGCTTCTTGCGCTGATGGCAGGAGGGTGGCATAGTTTGTTTTCAGAAAGCAGCCTGTTATTTGTGTATCGAGGTGAAGAACTGACAACGGAGCGATGAAAAAGTTGTCGACAGAAGTGTCTTCTGCATCATAGAGAGTTGTCATTGGAGGGACAATGCGGAGGGACAATGCGGAGGGACGCGGTGGGACGCGGAGGGATGCGGTGGGACGCGGGGGGACGCGGGGGGATGCGCAGGGACGCGGAGGGACATGCGGAGGGACAATGCAGACCCCAAATAACGCAAAAAAACAGTGAATTTTACGTTATTTTGTGGAGGGCACTTCGCGAAGGGACGCGGAGGCACGCGTAGGGCCGCGAAGGGATGCGGAGAGATGCGGAGGGACGTAGAGGGACGCGGAGGGACGCGAAGGGACGCGGAGGGACGTGGAGGGACGCGGAGGGACTCGAAGGGACGCAGAGGGACGCGGAGGATTAACGACTCAATTCAGCTTACAACTATATAGTATAGTAAGATATATATATATATATATATATATATATATATATATATATATATATATCCGCAACGCTAATCAAATGCGAGAGTCCGCTCGCTTGATTAGATCAGTTTGTGCTTTACTACCTTAAGTTTTTACCAGGGCTGATTCCAAAATATTTTAAATTATCAACATGAACATTTATCTCACCTAGCATTCGCCATAATGGTTGCCTTTCACCCAACTTTGTAACTAAATGTCGATTACAGTTTTCGGCTATATTATTGGTCCGTATTTCTTTACGAAATACGGAAATGATTTCTTTGAGAGGTAGCCTCGTCCTTTTCCAGTAAAAGTAAAACTCTCGCATTCCAGGGGCGGCAATTTGGAGAATTTTTGCCCCAAAAGAACAACACCTTGTTGCATGCTTGCAGTTGGCAAAAATGGAAGAGCCATAGCCATTTCCAAAACGTAATCATTTTCGTCATTTTGATCAATGCGACATTTTTTCTTCCAATATCGCATTATTGCCTAAAATAATTTTCATCATGATAGGCGTAAAGTAAAAAATATCGTGAATAAAACTGGCGTAAAATGAGTACTTCATGCTATTATGACGAAATAGTATATTTGTATCACGGACGTGAAGTGGGTCTTTTTATATCGACTGTAAAGTTCGCAGTACGAGCCGAAGGCGAGTGTGTTTTGTGAGCGGTAGACGAGTACTGCAACCACACGAGAGTAGATAAGCTAGGCCGGTTCTGGCTCACCCGCAATTGCATGGGAGTCAATAACCCATATCAAGTCGCAACCTGTTTGAGCCAGAACCGGCCTAGGGTTTCTGGCTCACCCGTCATTGCATGAGGCCAAATAACCCAGACCTTTTTTGATCCAGTATCGGTTCTGACTCACCCGCACGGGAAAACCGGGTTGAGCCAGAATCGGCCTACTGATTCCGGATCATGGTCAGGTCTTGCCCCGTTGTAGGCCAGCCGCAATGAGGGTCCTGAGGGGGCGAGGAGCGGGTTGCCGGCAGCGAACGGCCAGCGGTCCGCGAAGCAGTTGGCCGGCGGGCAGCGGGCGGCCTGCTGCTTGTCAGGTTGCAGCCCTGCATCACGAGCGGGCAGCACAAGCGGGTACCATTATCTAAAATTTTCATACTTACCCAAAGTGAGCATACATACGACGAGCTGCTGGGCATATGACGAGGTCGATGTGCTCGATTGTCTCCATCAGCGAGGGCTTCCTCGTTGCCAAACTGGAAACATAAAAAAATTAATATTTATTATGATACCCCCCTCCCCGCCCCCACTATGATTTTGTAGAAAAAAACGCACGAAAGAATACTAACCTATCGAAGTCCAGTATGTGTGTGGTAGCCTTGTCGCGTAGTGTGTGGAGACATCCCAGTGATCCAACGGCGATGGCTTCCACGTTGACTGAAAAATAAAAAATGTATTAATATAGAGTATGCGGAAGAGAGTGAGAGTAAGAGAGTGAAAGAGAGATAGATATATTATGCCCAATGAATAGTTTAAAAAGTGCTCTGACAAGAGCAATTTTAAAAAATATATGAACAGAATGTTCCATTTACTCTTAAAAGAGCAGTTTAATACAAATACATATATAATTTTTTAATTGCTCTGAAAAGAGCAGTTTTAAAAATATATAAATTAATATATATATATATATATATATATATATATATATATATATATATATATATATATATATATATATATATATATATATATATATATATATATATATATATATATATATATATATTTAACATAAACTGTTTGTTCTCATTGCTCTGAAAAGAGCAGTTTATACAAATATATGCATAAATATGAATATAAATAAAATATGGTAATACTTAACTAATGAATTGTTTTACCAGGCGCCCCTAGGTTGATGAGCGACTGACGTTCTTACATCTGAAAAATACACAGTATGAAATATTAACTACACACGAAAGAGGGAAAGAAAAAGAGATGTTATAGACTATACGGCACATTAACCTCTCTAATATGGAAGCAAAATTATTGCCATCGGCGAGAGAGAGAGAGAGAGAGAGAGAGAGACCTCAACACACGTACACCTCCGTTGTCCATCCTCGACGTTGTCTTTGTAGACACTTGAAGCTGATGGGTGCACTGCCCTTGTAGTCCATGGGAGAGGGATGCTACTCGTACGGCTGCCGATCGCGAAATGCCTTTCGCTCTCTGTACAACGTTGCGCGGTGGTAGTGCCGCCACATTTCGTGCGCATGCGCGAGAGGTCCTGCTCGCACCGCGGCCGGGCGCGAAGCGGCTTTTTCGCTCTTTCACCCCCCCCCCCGCCACCCGCGGCACCCTTGTGCGCACGCGCGCGGGGCCTCCTGCTCGCACGGCGGCCGAGCGCGAAATGACTTTTTCGCCTTCGCGTGCGCTCCCCCCCTCCAGGCGGCACTCGCGAGCGGTCGCTGATACTACTACAGGGCATTAGACGACTTTTTCGTCTTTAGCGCTGTTAAGCCGCGGATTGCGGGCGCACTCTCCTTCGCGCGCGGCTAGAAGCGTTCGCGACCGCTGATTGGAACAGAGCAGCTCCGCGGGAGCACATATAACTGCGCGTTGCTCTCCGTTCGGTATTAGTCCGAGCAATGGACTCGTTTAACGCAGCCAACTACATCCTGGAGAACTTCGAGAACGACGACTCTTTTCGACGAGCCATCCTGGAAGGCTTGGAGGCTCTCGACGGCTGTGAGGAGTTCGGCGTCGAAGGACTCCCTGATTGCCCCGAGCAGATGGAGGACTTCGATGCCTGGTTGATGGGGCTCAATGCGTCGAGGGCATCGTCACCAACCCCGCCACCTCTCACACCGCCATCACCAGTGATGTCTTATGAGGGGGACGGCGTATACCACGCGGTCCCCGCCGATCACATTCAGTGGGAAGGGCGGGCATCGACGATGGAGGTAGCGGAGGAAGGGCGGGCATAGGTGATGGAGGTAGCGGAGGAAGATTCGTCGGTGATGGAAATTTCAGCCGACAAATCAACACCAGAGCTGATCATCATCACTGATGGTGACGTTCCTCGTTCTGCCAAACGGGGACGATCATCATCATCACCACCACCACCACCAACGAAACGGCAACGGAGAGCGTCAATTTAATCGGCCCTTTTCAGGGCCAAACACATAGATGCATACATACACATACATACAAACAAATATAATCGTCTCTTTTCAGGGCCCTATATATACTATACATGGATAAATATATTTATTTCTGTGTGTTATAATCAGCTCTTTTCAGAGCTAAAAATATATAAAATATAGTAACAAACAATTTATTTAAAAAACATAATCCTCAGACTCTATATATATATATATATATACACATTTCGGAAACCGGTACTTTTGAGGATCTATAGTTTTTTTCTCCAGAGGTCGTATATGCTTGACTAAAGAAATAACTCCCTCTCTGCGTTGAAGGTATTAATATAAATCCTCAAAAGTACCGTTTCATACCGAAGGAATTTTGAGGATGTCCTCAAAAGTCCGAAAAATCCTCAAAGTATCGAATCCGTGCTGACATAAATCCTCAAAAGCTGCATGATGTATATATATATATGGTGTATGTGTGTAAATTGCATATTCAGAAATTTTTTTTAATGAATCTATCATTATTTTTAAATAATTTCTAAATATTTTTTCCTTTAACATTCATATACCTAAATATTATACTCAACAAATTTTTTAAAGATTCTATTGCAATTCGCATACTTTAAATTAAAAAATTAACTTGATGTTGATGATTATAACTTTAAAACAGAAAAAAAATAATACGTGAATTGACTGTAGCTATTTGATTAGTCTACATAGAGTAAGCGTTAAAATTGATTTGTTTGAATTTTGAAGATTGAATTCTTTAGTATGTGTAAAACTAAATAAATTAAAATTGTATAAGAAAATGTGATTATTTTAATATTAATTGAAACGAACTTTGGACTAACAAGCAACTTTTAAATTGAAAAGTAACTAACTTAATCATGTTCATAAGTCGAAAGTCAAAAGAAGAATAAAGAATACGCGCGTTGAATGTCTTATTTATACGTTTCGTAAGTAAAGAACGATTTTCGCATTCTTTACCCCCCACTATCGCAGCAGCGACGCCTCGGTCCGCGCTTTAATTATAAAAGCAGATGCGCTTGTCTCTCACATCTCATTCGCTTTCAAACATGGAGAGCGAAAACTCATCCATGCTGAGTAGCAACCTCAAGGAGATGCAGTGGGCCGACGACGACTTCAGCTGGACTTCCGACGTGATGATGGATAGCGATGGCGTGCTGTGCGGTGATATCACCACCGCTGGCTACGTCATCGCCAATTCCATCTCCGCAACCATCATCATCGCGGTTCACACCACAACGGATGCCGAAGTCGTTGGAGGTGTTTGTTGATCAATCGCCGCACTGCCCGCCGCTTGTGTTGCCGACACTGTCGCCGCCGTCTTCGCTCTCGCCGATGCCTTCGTGCTTTTCTCCTGGTTTTTTGGAGAAGCACGAAGTTATCGAGCTAGGCTCGTCGCCGATGTCCATCGACGTCTCCTTGGGCACGATGTCTCCGGTGAAGATGCCCGAGAAACGGCCTCGCGACGACGATAGCGGTGACGATTCAATGGTGAGAATCCGTCGTCGTCTCAATTTCACTGTTTAATCAGTCCTTTTCAGGACTAAAACCAATCGGCCCTTTTCAGGGCCACCAAATATTTTTTAAACATTGAAACAAATATATACATTTATTATATATATTTATATATATATATATATATATATATATATATATATATATATATATATATATATATTATTTATATGTTAGAAAAAAAAATGGAACTCAAATTTAAAAAAATATACATTTATTAACTTATAATAAATGTACAACATATATATAAAATTCAAATGTACATGAAATGAAAGAATTCATTCATATTTTTGCGCTGCTGTTGCTGCTCGAGCATCCATCTTTTCATTACCAGCGCGTTTCGAAGTGCGAATACTGGAAAATTACAGGCAGTATGGTTGATACATGAGACTATTTCTGTAGGTAGACTTTTCAATGAAGAACATCCCATCTCCTCGATATTGATAACTAATCTGAAAATTAATATTATGAAAAAATTTTTTTATCAAAATAATTTTATAACAAAAAATAGCTTACTGATCCGGAAAAAATCTCTTCAACCATCTACTTTTCTCCAGTCCCTTCACGTAAATCTCTGCTCTAAAGAGTACACCACTTAGAGTGTTTTTTAGTTCATCGTATGGGATGTTGCCTGCTCTCCACATTATTCCATGGAAATTTTGTTCAAGCCAGCGATTTTCAGACTTGTTTTTGTCCAACAATTTGTCCCATGCCTAAGGTGGTTTAAATAGGAAAACGGATGGTGTAGGATTTTCCTCGAGAGGGATGATGGCTACTTCCTTGAAGACGAATTCATTCCAGGTAATCTTGAAACCTTGGACATCAACAATATACTTCATCTTGCTGCTGTGACTGTTCTCGAACGAGAGCAAAGGAGCGAATGAGGTTTTTAACGTCTCGGTGCTTATTTTATAGTCCCCCCTCGAATTGTTTAACCAATCACGACATTTTTCCCCCACCACGATTCCAACAACCAATCAGAATCGATCTCTTTTCGCGAATTTTTTAGATAAAAGGAGGTGTGCGTGCGGCGGAGAGTCATTCGAATGCCTCGCGCGGTCAAGATGCCTCAGTACTTTAAAAATACTGCTCTTGTGCTATGTAAATCGTATCGTCTGGCTTCAAGTGGTGCAGCTGACCAAGATGATGTGAACAATTGGATTGCACTTGGTTGCAAAGCTCTAGTGGAAGCTGAAAAATTGGCTCAGCTCAGACCCGAGTTAACAGACTTAACAGTGGCCTATCGACAAAAGTTGCAAGCAGCCATCACGCTTATAAAGAGTATTCTACGCTTGTTAAGTGAACATCATGTGGGCGCCGGACTACAAGCGAATGAAAATAGCCCCTCGGTAAGCTGGGATGAGGTCGATTCAGCTTTCGAGAACAGAATAAAGACGGGTGTCATTACAAACCGAAGACACCTTGATTTGTTAACGTTCATGAGAGACGCTAAAAAGGAATTCATCGAAAAAGTGAGTGAAACTCTTAAAGAACCTTTGAAAGTGAACACAGTGTTAGCAGCCGAGTACGTGAAGATGGCGAAGAGGCAATCGAAATAAAATATTTCAACACGAAAACAGCTCCGATATATTCAACTACGGACTTGAATGAGTGGTTCGTTATGAATGTGCACAATCCAATCGATACGGATATGGAAGAGTTTCAGGAGCGCGAGTCGGGCTGGTCGCTTAAATCAATTTTAAATTTAGTTGTTAATATTTATAAGTTCAATCCGATGAAAGGAAGTTCATACATTGATTTGCCGCCGTTCATCAAGAACAAGAAGGCCCTGTATAAATGTAGAAAATCAAGATGATGAATGTTTTAAGTGGGCAATTCTATCGGCTCTACACCCTTCTAAGAAAAATGCCAATCGAGCGGTGTCTTATGTATTACATCAAAACGATCTGAACTTTAAGGGAATTGAGTTTCCAGTTGATCCCAGAAAAGTGACTAAGTTTGAAAAGCAAAATGACGTTTCTGTAAATGTGTACTATTTAAAGAAGAAAAAAAGGAGAAGCGTTTGAAATCTTACCACGCCACTTGACAGCTGACAAAAAAGGAAAGCACGTTAATTTACTACTCATCGAAAATAATTATGTTGACGAAGATGAAGATGGCTCGTCTCTCGATGATGTTAACATCGAATTTAAATTCCACTATGTTTGGATAAAAAATTTATCAAGACTTTGTAGTAAACAGCTATCTTCTCGCAACCACAAAACTTTCATCTGTGATCGATGTTTGCATTATTTTCGAACTGAAGATAACTTAACAAAACATGTGATTGACTGTGAAAAAATTAATCAGTGCAAAATCACACTTCCAACAGTGAAAAACAATACTCTGGAGTTTACAAACTTTGGTTTTAAGAATCGTATGCCGTTCGTAATATACGCAGATTTTGAATGTATATTGAAGCCTGTGATTGACAATGAACGTGCTTATCAGCATCACGTGCCGTTTAGTGTGGGGGTTTTCATTAAATGTAGTTACAATAACTCTTTCTCAGAATATAAAAGTTATAGACAAGAGGATGAACAAGCCGAATCTCCAGCCAAATGGTTTGTACAGAGTCTTCACTCTCTGGCTGTAAAGTTGGATGACTCATACAAACATCCAAAGCCGATGAATAACCTAACATCGCTCGAAAAAATTATGTTTGACCGAGCACGTCTATGTCATATTTGCGAGAAGCCATTTACTAAGGAAGACAAGAGAGTACGTGACCATTGCCATTTCACAGGAAAGTGAGTATTTATTTTCTCTCTCTCTCTCTCTCTCTCTCTCTCTCTCTCTCTCTCTCATAACTAAAAATTATTACAGATATCGTGGACACATAGCAAATGTAACCTCGGCTTCCAGGACTCGAGAACGATCCCCATAGTTTTTCACAACTTGAGCGGAACGATTCTCATCTCTTTATCAGAGAAATTGCAACGTGCTTTCTAGGATGAGTTTCGCTACTTCCACAAACAAAAGAGAGATACATATCTTTTACAAAGTTTGTGGAAGGTACAGACATAAACCTGCGATTCATCGACTCGTTCAAGTTTATGGCTTCATCACTCGACAAGTTGGCATCATATTTGGAGAAACTAAATATTTTGGAACGTATATTCAAACAAGATGGCCTATCCGATGAACAAATTTCACTTTTGAAAAGAAAAGGAGTTTTCCCATACGACTACGTTTCATCGTTTGAAAAGCTAAACGATCCAAATCTCCCTTCGAAAGGTGACTTCTTTAGCAGCTTATATAACGCTCATATCAGCGATGAGGATTATGAGCATGCGTACAACGTTTGGCAGAGTTTCAGCATACAAGATCTTGGGCAGTACTCTGACTTATATCTCAAGACAGATGTTATACTATTGACCGAAGTTTTTGAAAATTTCAGAAATAATTATCTTGAGGCTTATGAGTTGGATCCCGCTCACTATTACACGACACCCGGATTGACTTGGGATGCCATGCTCAAAAATACGCAGGTAATATATTCACTTAAATTTAATTAAAAATTCGCATTTCAAATATTTCTTTTTTACGGATCAAACTTGAGCTTCTTACCGATGTGGACATGTTGCTGTTTATCGAGCGCGGCATACGGGGAGGAATAAGTCAATGTTGCAATCGATATGCAAAAGCGAACAACCCGTACATGAAGGATGGTTACAACGCTAACGAGGACGAAAAATATTTGATGTATTTCGATGTGAACAATTTGTACGGTTGGGCAATGACTGAGCCCTTACCCTATCGTGGCTTCAAGTGGGTGCAGAATGTCAACGAACCAAACTTCTTCGACATCCCCGATGACTGCGACTTTGGATACTTTGTCGAGGTGGACCTGAAGTATCCCGAGCCACTGCATGATTCGCATAAAGATCTGCCGTTCTGTGCCGAACACATGGCACCTCCTGGCTCGAAACAGCATAAACTTATGACGACGCTTCACGACAAAACTCGTTACATGCTACACTATCGAGCACTTAAACAGGCCTTGAAACATGGCCTCGTTCTCGTCAAAGTCCACGTGCCATACAATTCAAGCAGAGTCCTTGGCTTAAAAAGTACATCAATTTGAACAGCGCAAAAAGGAAGGAAGCCAAAAACGAGTTTGAAAAAATGCTTTTCAAACTTTTCAACAACGCTGTGTATGGCAAGACGATGGAGAATGAGAGGAAACGCGTTGACGTGAAACTAGTCACTAAGTGGAATGGCCGCTATGGAGCTGAGGCACTAATCGCACGGCCAAATTTTCACAGCTCTGACATTTTTGATGAAGACCTCGTCGCTGTGCAGCTGTTGCGAACGGAGATCTGCATAAGAAAGCCAATCTACATTGGATTGTCAGTTCTGGACCTTTCAAAAACTCTAGTGTACAGGTTCCACTATGACTACATGCGAGATCGTGTAGGAGACCAAGGAAAGTTGCTATACACCGATACGGATAGTCTGATCTATGAAGTCACAGGTGTTGGCATGTACAACGTGATGCGGCAAGAAATCCACGAGTTCGACACATCAGACTATCCTGAAACGAATCCATTTAATATGCCTCGGGTCAACAAGAAAATCGTCGGCTTGATGAAGGACGAGTGCAACGGCGAGATCATGCTAGAATTCATCGGGCTGCGGAGTAAAATGTACACCGTGAAAGTACAGAACCAACAGCCCATCAAAAAGGCCAAAGGAGTGAAGACTTCTGTGTTTAAAACCACAATCACCCCTGACGACTACATGAAGTGCCTCCGTGAGAACGTCATCGTCACCCGAGAGCAAAGAAACATCAGGTCTCGACATCACAACATCAACACTGAGAAAGAGAAGAAAATTGCTCTCAGTGCCCATGATGACAATCGCTGCCTGCAGCCTGGCACTACAGATACGCTGCCCTGGGGCCACTACAGAGCAGGAGTGGTGGTGATGAGGGAATAGCAGATCAATCAGAACGAAGAAGTTGCTGGAGAGGGGGAACGCGAGCCGCCGAACGCCGCCACCACCGAAGAGCTTCTATATAATGAGACTGCGTGAGAGCAAGAGCTCATTCGCACAGTCGAGCCTTCCAGCAGTAGCCTTCAGCAACAGCAGCAGCTCCAGCAGATCTCAACGCCGCTTCCTCCATCTTGGCAACAGCAGCAGCAGATTACTTCAGTTACGCAGCCACTTCCCGCTGTCTCACGGCCGCTTCCTGCAGCTTCGCTCCTCGTCTTAAAAAGACCTTGTGAGGAAAATACTGGAAGTAGTAGTAAGAAAAGGAGAGAAATCTAAGGTTTGTATTTTCTTAAAGTAATTTTTTCTTCTATTTCTTTCTCATATTTTAAAAAACTAATCATTTTTCTGTTACAGATGGATTTTACAAAACTGAATGCAGTTGCCCGTGGAGGATTCCTGCCAACAAAAGGTTGGTCGATCTGACCAAGGGACTACATGGTAACAAGTTTGAAGGCTGTGACGACGAAGTATGGAGAAAAAGTCGTGGCTGAACTGGAGAGCGAGTTTGATGTTTTCATGCCAAAAAGAGTGTCAGACGCTATTCAACAAGACGAGAAATTCTTCGTCAATCTCCAGGATGCAGCGAATAGGTATGAAATGTTTATAGTGTACAACGGCGGTTCAAGCGTTGAGTTTAGCGGTAAATAATTTTAAGTAATGCGAAAATATATATATATAGCTTAAGTATTTGTGAAAAATAGTTTAAGTATTGCGAAAAATATACTGTAAAATAGTTAAGTATTGTAATTTTAAAGTATTGCGAAAATATATAATTTTCAAATGTATATATATTTTTTTTAAATTTATTAATAAACAAAACTCTTTGTTTAACTTTAAACAATTGTTTTTATTTATCCATTCTATAAAATATTACATATCTTTTTTTTCAATCCAACTATTACGTGAATTATCAAAGCATTTTACAAAAATTTTACTTCCTTTTTTCCATTTTACAAAAATTTTACTTCCTTTTTTCTTAATTACTTTTTCTACAAGATAAATATCTGGATACTTGCCTTTGAGTAGTTCTTGCTCGTAAAAGCCAGAGACAGGCTGATCTTGATAGTCCTTCAGATGGTAAGTTGATGGATTTGTAGCTGCTATACGTACAATTGTAAATATCTCTGTAGACCAGTTGGGAGTATATCCTTTATCTAATACTGCTTTAGCCTTGCTTACTCGAACTTTATCACCAATTTTAAATTTTGGCTTAATCTTCTTCTTAGTTATTTTGCGGGCAAATTTCTGTAGTATATCTGCTTCGTTGCTGGCTGTTACATCTTTAGGTTTCACACCGATAGTACGATGTTTACGATTATTGTACGTGGTAAGTAAATCAGGTAAAATATCTAGCCACTTGTAGCTACCTCTCAAACTGAATTTTTTCCACATAGCACGTTTTAGCGTGCGATTGAAGCGTTCACATATCGCTGCTTTTAGATTACTAAAGGTTGAGTACAACTTTATTTTGTGTGTGCTCATAAGTTTTTGAAAATCTGCGTTATAGAATTCTTTCCCTCTGTCGGTATGGAGATTCTTTGGTACTGTGCCTTTAACAAGCACAGATTTCATAGCTTCCGAGACATCTTTGCCTGTTTTTCTCTTTACAGGAACAGCCCATGCATATTTGGAGAAAATATCTATTATAGTAAGCACATATCTATAGCCCTTATTATCGCGAGCATATGGAATCATTTCGACGAGATCTGCTTGCCAAGTTTCGTCCAAACCACGCACGTCAAAGTTACGATGTCTACAATTGCGTCTTGCAGGTTTGTGCAGTTCTTCAACTAGTCTTTCGTATTCCATGTTTGTGGAATTACTGATTGAATATTTGTGCCATAGCCTCTTTTATAGCCAAAATGTCAGCTTTTATTTGAGATATCTATGCATCAACTTCTTTTTTATGATTGACGACTATTACATCTAAATCATCCAGACTAGCTCCAAGTTTTGTAGTTATGTCAGTTATTCCTCGAATTTCTATTTGAATAATGTTTCGTAGAGTTTCTAAATTAATAGCATCGCTCGGTTGTTGGGGATCGGCAACATTACATAATTTTTTATTTTCTATGTCATAGTGACCGTCAGTTGTAACTTTAAAGCCAACGCCTGGTGGCCCTCGACTACCTTCGGTTTTTCCAAGGTTACGTCCGAACACGTCGACGCTCATTTTAATAATGATTCATATATTCATGTGCGCTCAATATATATAGCCCGCTTCTCGCAATTCTTCGATTATAGAGTGTATCTCATTTACGTGGCTTGGATTTCCGGCAGATCTTTCAGCTACTAGTAAGTGAAGCCGGTCAACGAGCTCGTTTGGATCGTCCCAGTACACATAGACTAAAGCAGTGTGTTTTTTCGCAATTTTATAGCGAGGTAATGAGCCACCTTTAATCGATTCTCCGGTAATTGTTTTCGAGGTAATATTGAACATTGGAGTAATAATATTATTAAATTTATTACTATTATGAAAACGAATCTTTTCGTTCTTGTCATATCGCCTTTTATGAACAGACGATAGTTATAAAATTTCACGATAATTTTTTAAATCATCTGAACTTATATTATTTTTACTTGGTTGCTTTGCTATCAGTAACTCGACTAATCCTGTAGTTCTCGGGTATGCTACACTCTATTAATTTTAATTTTATTATTATGAAAACTAATCGGTAAATTCCCAATAAAAAATTTACCGTTTTCATTTCGTACTCCATAAATTTTGTCAAGATACTGGGGTTGATTGAGCTTCAGGGCCTTGACGTATAAATCAGAGTCATCGTCGATATCACTATCTGCGGTTTCGAAAGATGTCTCGTGGGCATTCTGTATGGTATCATTAAACTCACTGTCAAAACTTTCGTTTTGTTTAACGCTACTTTGTTCGACGGTTATCTTCGACACTATTTTGTTCAATATTTTTCTGGGATACAAGTTTTTGAAGCGGATCGACTATTGGTTTAAAAGTTTCACTTAAAATCTTTTCTGTCTTGTCATTCCCAAATTTTAATATTCTATATTTGCGTTTAATCGCATCTCGTGCCTTAACAAGTTGACGAAACACGTTTTTTTTTTCGTTGAAAGTCAGCCATGTTGTCGTTTCAACGTTCAGTTAGAAACTGCTGATTGTTACCTATGTGTATGCTATATTTATAGCAAAATTATCAAAGCCCTTGCGAAATCTGCCATCATTTATTCCTCTATCTTTATCGATGACTAGAAAACCATACTTATCATTTCTCCAACATTTAGAGCATAATTCTTTAAAATGTATATAGGTCATATCGGTATTTACGTGATCGTCATAGATATGCTTTAGATTTACTTCATCTTGTCTAAAAATAGCAAGTAAGTTTACATTATCTCTGACAAGATGTTTTGGAACGTGAGCATAAGTTTGGCATAGATAAAAACAATCAACCTTTTTATGTCTACCCATGCAGAAAAAGGCTCTAACATTATCCTGTTTTTCGCAAGCAATATCGTCGAATATCATGATAGAGTTCGGAAGCGTGTGGTCAGGATCGACAACTGCATCGTGCTCGCTGAACGGAAAATATTGTACACCTTTTATAGGTTCTAAGATTTCATTTAAAAATTTATATTTTGGTTGATTGAGAGACTTTGAGTAAACGTATACGTTTTCAAATCTAACACCATTAGGATGCGTTATGAGAGCAAGTAAACTATTTGTTTTTCCGCAGTGTGACGGGCCGCAGAAGACAGCTCGTATACTATCAGGAAGTAGATCGCCGTGTCGCTTTTCTCTTTTATCATGTTCTACGAGTGCATCAAAATTTTCTATTGGTAGCTTTACCGACTGCTCTTTGAAGTTCATGATCTTTACTCTATGAAAACCAAATCACGACTGATTGCTATGAGTATAAATAGCGGTCTTATATAGCTTTCACCATCAGTTGCCCGTTGACTTTCGAAGAGAAGAGAAGATCATTCACAAACGCGGACGCGGTTTAGTTAATAAAATTATCAATAAATTTCCATTTGAGCTTCATATACCTGGTTATCAGTACTGTGGTCCAGGCACAAAGTTGGCAAAACGTTTAGCTCGAGGAGATCTTGGAATTAATCCTCTTGACGCTGCTTGTAAAGAGCACGATATAGCTTATTCTAAAAATCGTGAAAACGTTCAAACGAGAAACGTCGCAGATAAAATTTTAGCTGAAAAAGCTTGGAATCGCGTTAAATCAAAAGACGCTAATTTTGGTGAAAAAGCGGCTGCATAAGCTATAACATACTATGAAATTAAAATCTAGACTCGTTATGAGACGCTCACGCTCACGCTCGGTATGACACGTCAGAGCATAAAAAAACTAAAAAGTCTAGGCTTAAAAGTAGTACTTGGTGGAAAATAACTTGTATCATCTTTTGCTGCTTTTAACGAAATGGAAGAAATTCTAAGCATACAAACACCTGTAACTTTCGATGAATCTGTAGCCCACTATGAGATTCACGCTCACCAACCGTATACAACAACATTCAACAACAGCGATGAAATACGTATATCTATTCAACATCAAGATTTATGTCTTTTACCTTCCCGCAGTGCGCTACATATCTGCGGACGATTGGTTAAAACTAATAATACTCCCACTACAAATACAGAACTTGTGAATAATGCCATTTGTCATTTGTTTGAAGAAATCAGATATGAGTTGAACGCTATTGAGATAGACAAGTGTAAAAATGTTGGCTTAACCACTCTCATGAAAGGCTGGGTGTCACTCAATCCGACTCAGAGTTTCATCATTGAAAATGCGGGCTGGATCGATGTAGAAGAAACACAAAAGATAATCGATGATGCTGGTTACTTCAATGTATCGATTCCATTGAGTCTAATTTTTGGCTTCGCAGAGGACTATCGTAAAATTGTAGTAAATGCAAAGCATGAACTCATTCTCATGAGATCGAGAAACGACTTAAACGCCGTTAAATGCACGTGGGAATTGTACGGGTATCCACTACTGCCGATTACGTCGAGACAGGTATGGACTGTTAAAACATCAAATCAACTTGAAAAACCACGCTTCGTCGTCTTAGGTTTTCAAACTAATCGAAAAGATCGAAGTGCTGCAAATGCTAGCCAGTTTGATCATTGCAATCTTACAAATGTAAAACTCTTTCTCAATTCTCAATCATCTTAACCTCGATGTGAATCGTAATCAATTTGCCATGCTCTACGATATGTACGCTAATTTTCAGAATTCTTACTATGGCAAAGATCTAGAACCTACCTATGTTGAAAAAGTCGCAATATCTCACTTACATACCGCTGATAGTGATAGACTGCTCAAAACAAAACGAATCCTTAAAGAGCGCCCCTGTAGACATTCGTCTGGAATTTGAAGCAAAGGAAAATTTTCCGGCTGGAACTTCAGCCTACTGCTTGATCTTGCATGATCGCATAGTTCAATACAACCCCGTAAGCGGCGACGTGTAGAAACTTTAAGGAGTATATAAGGTGAGTGAGCCTCCGGCTCCTTGTCATTCATCATTTGGAATTCAAAGTGAAATTTTGCCATGGACTACGTAGTGGATATGCAGGGCTTTAAATGGCCTGGAAATGATTTTGTTTTAAAAGAGTTGGCTTTCATGTCTCTCAATGATGGCGATGAGCCAGTAGTGCACCTCTTCAAGCCACCATTTCCTTGGCGAAGACTAACAGAAAAGTATAAAAGTGGAAATTTGTGGTTAGAACTTTGCTACCATGGACTGTTATGGGATGGTGGTGATTACAATTATACTAGATTATACTAAATCGGAAAAATTCTTCAAGATGCATTGAAAGATGCTAACAGAATTTTTGTCATTGGACAAATAAAAAAGTTGTGGCTAGAGCGTTTCAACTTTAAAGTTACTGATATCACTGAAATGGGCTATCCATTGTTCGATTATCCAAGATCAGTGACTATATGTACTAACCATAATGGAGCGTACAGAACTACTTGTGCTCGATACAACGTAAAGCGCATGAAACAGTTTTACCTCAAAGATTCCAACATGGAGTGGGAAGACATCATGGAATGGGAAGATATTGATGAATAAAAAATTTTAAGGTTTATGGAGGGGTTGATAGACAGGTAGAACCTCACAGGATAGGAGCGAGGTGGGGCTCCTATCCCCTTAAATTTTTATAGTTGACCACTAGGTGGCTCTCGCAAGCAGTCATTGATCGTATATAAGCGTGTTGCGATCGTTAGAAGCTCTTATTCCCTAATAATGGTCAAAGCAGCTCGACCGTTGCTTCTGAGCAACAACAACTGATACAAAACGATACAAAAAAGTTGCAGTGGAAAAAATGTTCGGAAAAAATTTCCACTAACACATATTCTTTGCCCGAGCAAAAGGGTTATAAAAAGTTCTAAATATTTACTAGTAGATAAGTACCGTTGGCCGGGTGATGCAGGCTGACAAGCAGCAGGCCATCCGCTGCCCGCCGGTCATCTGCTTACTGCGGACCGCTGGCCGTTCGCTGCCGGCAGCCCGCTCCTCGCCCCCTCAGGACCCTCATTGCGGTTGGCCTAGAACGGGGCAAGACTTGACCATGATCCGGAATCAGTAGGCCGATTCTGGCTCAACCCGGTTTTCCCGTGCGGGTGAGTCAGAACCGATTCTCGATCAAAAAAGGTCTGGGTTATTTGGCCTCGTGCAATGACGGGTGAGCCAGAAACCCTAGGCCGGTTCTGGCTCAAACAGGTTGCGACTTGATATGGGTTATTGACTCCCATGCAATTGCGGGTGAGCCAGAAACCCTAGGCCGGTTCTGGCTCAAACAGGTCACGACCTGGTATATGGGTTAATGACCATTACGCAATTGTAGGTGAGCCAGAAACCCTAGGCCGGTTCTGGCTCAAACAGGTCGTGACCTGTATATATTATTTACTTGTTCATTTGTCACCAGTGCATGCGGCCAAACTTTTATACATACATGAATTATATACGATTAACATTTTGGCGGGATAGGAGAAATCCATATTGGACGACCATCGAAGGTTATAAGGAGTGCTGGATGCCGTTAGTACTTGTATAAGTGACTCTCCAATTCCTACGCAACTTCGGTAATAAATTATATTACCACATTAATATGGATACAGATCTGATTTTCTACGTAAAAATTGAATATGATACACCCTGTTTCGTTTATGTACTTCGTATGCTCCGCTAATGACAGCAATAAATTACTCAAAAAAAAAGTTACATATAATATAATCATACCATTTTGTAAATTTACCCATATAACTAATTATAGTTCTTTTAGGTGATCTTGGATGCAAAGGCCTTTAGATCTTTACCCCCTTAATAGATTATTATTAAAGATAGAAATTATAGTTTAGACCGAATTCATTTAAAATCGAACGGATTGACCGAATTCATATCATCGATCAGTTTCAAATTTCAGTATTCTTCTCTTAAAATGATTTGACACGCAATTTTTTATTTTTCGATATCGCCAAATTTTCATTCCATTTGCAAATTCCTAATTTTATTACAAAATCCTGACATTTCTGTCTTCGAAATTTTACTTCTCCAGTTTCTTTTCAAACTGCCTTCATTTTACTCAATTGAACGTTACTTTAGCCTCCTGCAATGATATTTTGACAAAAATTGAAAAATATATGTGGTATGCAGTTTGGACTAAAATTTTTTTTTATTGATTGGGTGTATATGTCGGATCATCTACCTTATTCCAATAGAAAGAGAAAAAAATATCAAGTGGTCAATAATAATCAATATAAATTGTTTTGTTTTCACATGTAAATATTTTTAAAAAAATGGTGGTTTCCACGCAGCCTTTATTTACCAATTTCTTATTTTTACACATGATCTATCAAATTCTCCTGTGGAGTGTAGACATTACTATATACTGTTTGTCCTACCTATCCTTTATCCCGTATTTGCCCAGTGTTATGCCTGTGGGACGGGGAAAACCCTTAGAGCATATACTACATGGAGGAAGCGTTCTTACGGTGACACTGCAGATGAGTGACGAGAGAAAAAGATAGTTTGGGTACTACGTTTCTCTCTCATGCAGGCGCGTGATTGGCTAAACGCAGCTTTTGTACACTTGTTTATTCAGAGGTTAGGAGATCTCTTTACAAATATTAAGCGGAGGGAGTTGCGTTTATCCAATCACATGCTGACATGAGAGAAATATAGTATACCCAAACTATCTCTTTCTCTATCGTCACGTGCCTACAGTATCGCCGTAAGCGTGCTTCATGTAGTATATGCTCTAAGGGAAAACCTATAGGCAAATCATCTGGGATAAATCTTAATTAGGAAAACTCGGGTCGGTGTATTTTTATCATAATAGCATACAGTGGGTGAGAATAAAACTGTGTATAGTTTATTCAAAAGCTTATAAAAACTCGTAAGGTGGCAGAAGTTTAAGAATAACCTCGAAAATTAAAATTTGAAAGTCAGGATATTGTTAAAAATTTCGAACATTAACAGAAGACACATGTCAAATCATTTTAAGAGAAAAATAGCATACTGAAATTCCAAAATTATTGACCATATTAGCACTGTTGGACTGCTTGATTTAGTGACAAAGAAAATAGTAATAAACAATATTGTTAGTTTTAAATATCGCTCGACCAACAGGTTTGCTGACATGCAATCGATTTTTTATCCTTTAAAGATAATTTTATAGATATTTTAAGAATTTGCAATATACTATATTACAGATATTTATATCTTACTTGCTGATAGTGGAAGAGACAGCCCGACAACTGGGCATTCGGGAATTCTTCCCTTACGGCAGACATTAATGCCGCTTCAAAATCAGACACTACCTATGTCACATTTCGCCTAAGATTTGGTATTAATACAAATAAAAATTGAAAAATGGCTTTGTACATTTCCTTGTTCATCCGATCAGTGAACACCCAAATTGCAGCTATGCCCTATATTTCATATAATACAAAAACAGTATATTTTTCACTTAATTTACTCCAATTTACATTTAAAAAATAAAATAAAAAAATTGTATTTATTACCGTCATAAATTTCGTAAAATGAATAATAAATAGCTGCATTATATCAGCTGGCTGCGCTGGTCTTGTCTGAAAAGTGAACACAGTTGAGAAATTAAAATTAATAAATATCAAAATTCGGTTAACATTGTTCACTCAGAGTGAATACACAAATTCTGTCTCATTGCTCAGAAAACAAAACATTGAAGTTTAAAATTTTCACTTAATTATGCTACTCAATATTTTGGTATATAAACGAATTATATATATTATCTATTTATTATTATTAACCATTAATTATAATTGCATTCTTTGGATTCTTTGGATTTTTAGTACCTAAGACTTGTAAAATATAACTTTTATTCATTGAAATTTTGTATAGACTTTTGTTTGCGTAATTATACACACTTCTAAGTAGATATTTCTTTCATGTTTGATTTCTATCTTTGAAATAAAAAAACCTTTAGAGAGTCAAATTTGTTATCAATCAATAAATTAATTATTTGTTATTTCCTAGTAAAGAGATAGATTTAACGTATGAAAGAGATGTCCGACTCAATTATAGATGTCTAACTTATAATTTGTATTGCATTGACGCACTCGGAGGGCGCGCGCACTTACGCGTGTGTGTATGAACAGTTGTTTTGAAAAATCGAAGGGTCAAAAAATAGAGTTTTATTTTTAAAGTCCACCAGAACTAACAGAAAATTAGCTTGGGAAGCCTCTTGTTTTGAATTTATATTTATATTCAACGCATCAAAATGGAAAAAAATATATTGACGTGCTGAGTTCAGATATGTTCCTTGCGGGCCTGTGTTATTTGCATCACCCAATGGAAATTACGTTATTTTATTTGTGTTCCTCAAAAAGTAATGTATTTCCAGTTTTCTTTTCACATATCTGTATTTAGTGATCTATTTTTTATCAAACATTAATAAAAAAAATATTACGAAAATAACAATGAAAAACAGGAAAAACGTAGTGGAATAAAAAAAAATATTAGTCAATATATGTGTTAAAACAGACTCGGACATCCCCTTACTAAATAATGACATATATAAGAATTTTTCTAAACCTCACTTTGAACGTGCCATCCATAAATAAACTGGAGCACTGCCCCAAAGGCTCTAATAAATCTTCATTAATGAAAATAATGGCTGTTGAGCTATCGCGACCCTCGCAGGAACCTCTATAAAAGCCTCTCATCGGCTCAAACAAGTGAATTGTCTCTTTCAAGGCGTGTAATGACTCTGGCATCGGCGGGACATTTTCTCGCCTATGTACTACACTGAAAAAAATTTGGCACGTCGTCTGTTTCCATCACAGTTCGTCAGCGCCCCCTTCGCTGCGTGTGTCAGACCACTCACTTTTGGCACAGCATTTGTCCCTAAAGGGACAGGAGCTGTGCCAGTACGGGGCGCGCGACTCTTTTACGGGACAGGAGCAGTGCCAGTACGGGGCAGGAGATGTACCGAACCGCGGTACAACATTCGACCCTACTTTCGGCATAGCGTATGTACTCATCGGGTCAGCTGGAGTGCCAAATTTTTTTCAGTGTAGCATAGAATGCCTCAATGAGGCTAGAGTAAAGTAGTGTCGAACCTCGGGATATCTATTAAACAATGGGTACATAAAAAATGAATGTTTTTTTAACTGATTCGTTTAAAAAGAAGTACGTATTTAAATAAAAAAAATCATAATATCCGTTAATTTGAAAGAAAGATAAGAATAAGTCATTAGGTGGGAGGAGGAAGCTGCTTGTTTGGGTGGCGCACTATAAAAGGTGCTGTTTGGGCGCTGCATTTCAAAAGGTGCTATTTGAGGCGCAATTTTTTTTTATAAAGATTTAAGTTGGTAACTGTACCAACAGAATCTTAAAAATTTGATCGAATTTATTATGAATTAATATTCATGACCGGAGGTTTAGAATTTTATGATTTATCTTTTTTTTTTAATATTTTGTATAAATATTATTTTACATATCAAGGAGTTAAATGAATAAAATCTTTTTTGAAGCTCGGCGAGCGAAATTCCACTTTTGATGCCTGTTTAGCAGGTACTTTTGCACCCGCATCGGGCATTTTTGCCCGATTCACGCCTTATAGGGCACGAAGTAAATACTTCGAGACCATTAAGGGTGTACTGGCTATAAGGTCCCTGCCAAAAGTTTGTAAATTCGATAAACGGAAATAATTATATGTGATAATTAACCAAATTTAAGTTCTTGTGGATGATTCACAAGTATAATACGAATATAATAAGATTTGAAAATTGAAACTTCACTAAAAATTGACAAAGTTCTCTTACTTTTTATAGTTGCAAAAATCGAGTCATTATGTATATTTTTAATCCTGAAAACGACAAAGTGCCAAACTTTTAATTTTGATTCGATTTTTAATTTCTAAAGCTTATAATATTCCTGTTATGACTTGTAATAGGTCGTGAGCATTGAAAATCGACTATTTATCCTACCTAATTTGTTACTGCAGTTTATTTCTCGTACAGTCCCTGCCAAAAGTTAAGTGACTAATATTAAACAACAATAACAAATTATGATTTACTCACAACAAACAATTACTAATCATGATAAGAATATTATAAGGTTTAGAAATTAAAAATCGAATGAAAATTAAAAGTTTGTCACTTTGTCGTTTTCAGTATTATTAATTTACTTAATGACTCGGTTTTGGTAACTATAAAAAAAAATAGAAGAACTTTGTGAATTTTTTTTCGATTTTCAATTTTCGAAAATTATTATATTCGTATTATACTCCTGAATCACCCACAAGAATTTAAATTTGGTCAGTTATTGAATACAATTAATTATTGCAGTTTGTCGAATTCACAATCTTTTGGTAGGGACCTTATAGCAAGTACATCCTTAAATAGGCATCAAATAGTACAATACGCAACTACTAAGCAAAGTAGATGTTTCTCGGACGGGTGTAGTTTGTCGCCCGAACGAAGCGAGGGTGACAAATTGCCCGTGCACGACACTCCTATTTTGGGCACGCGTTGCGTTTCATATTTTTTATAACTGGGTGCATAAAACTCGACTTTAGATGTCTTTTTAGCGTGCGTAAAGTATCCCCTTTTTTCACGAGTGTGGAAACTTTTAACTGTACGCACTCAGTGCGTAATGTTGTACGCACCCACTTTACGAACTCGTGAACAAAATTCGGGTACTTTAGAGTCATGAGAAATAGTTAAGGCAACACGTGCCCAAAGTAGGCGTGTCGTGTACGTTCAAAAAACACATACTTTACGCACTAGTTGCGTAATATACTATTTTATAACTGAGTGCGTAAAACTTGACTTTACATGCCTGTTTAGCGTGTGTAACGTACTTTATACCACGAGAGCTTCTAAATCATGGCAAAGTGGCGATTTTTCAGTTAAAATGGTATAAATAGAATTTCGCACCACGCGGTTGAATACATAATAGACGCAATCCGTGCTCTTGGTGCGTAAATAACTATTTGAATCTATACTTTGTATTTCCAAGTTTTCTTGGACACACATTCCTCAGTTTGTTATTGTCAAACCCACCCTGTTTGGGAATTCAGCAATTTGAATTCCCGCGGTTCCACTCAGCTCGGCTCGACTCACGGCGCAGCCACGGCGCGGCAGCACCTCGCGGCGTCTCGGCGGAACAGCTGAGACGCTATACTGATTCGTGCAGTATAGCCGCGAGATTGCTATCTTTCTCACACTCTCATATGCAAATATGAGAGATATTAATTTGATTAGGGTGTACTGAGACAAATTCAAGGAAGAAGACGGAAGTGGATCAAGGACTCGCTCTCTCTGAAACCAGCCTTGCCACGAGAAACATCTCTCCGCTGTGCACGTTCATCGGAAAACTCTCAACGCAAATTCACTGGATCACTCACTTGGGACTCTCATCGCTTCTACATTCTCGCTCAATCATCACACATCAAAAGGCATCTCCGATTAATATAATCGCTGCTCCTGCCAGGTAACATCTCTCACTCCACACGAGGTCAGGTAGCAACCACTTGTTGGCCATTTTGAACGCCATTACTTCGTTGGCAAAACTCAAAGCAACAAATCAATAACATTTGTTTGCTGGTTATACTAGTTCATCGTGCTGAGCCGAGAAAGAAGAACTTCATTGGACAGACTCACTCACAAGCATCGGACACACTCATCTCATTGAAATCATCGTAGAAAACTCAACAGGTTAGTAATCCCTCATATGGGATTCATACTATAATACAGTAATTGCTTTACTGAATTACACTCACTAAGTGGACATGATTTAGCATTCATGTCAAAGTGTAATGAAACCAGTGAAAAACTCAACAAACAGTGCTACGATAAACTCGCCTCTTTTATTCATGAATAATCTCAACCAACCAGTTAGTCGCTTAGACTTCATTTAAGAAAATATAGTGAATTTAGAAATCATTTATCGTTCAATCACCTTTATTTAATATTGTACTCTACTCTAGTCATCAAAATAGTTTATTTTTATATTCTTGTTATAACCAGTGTAAGTTAATATAATTATTAAGGCCAAATATGACTGTGAAAATTATAACATGAAGTTTATATATAAATTGTGTTCGACTCAACTTATTTCATCACCCACAGCATGTTACTCATTTAAACTTATGGAATTCTCAAACACACCCCTATTGACGACATCGAGCGCCGCTATTATGTGAAACCTTTATGCTTTGAATTTCAAAATTATTCTTTAAAGCATCTGCAACGTGCTGCAATACTGTGCTTGCTCAGTTTAAAAATTCTGGGATCCCTTTGGACAATACCAATTTAAGGTTAATGGCCATGCACTCACATTGTTCAATAAGATTGCAGGATTTTAAAACGGAGCAAGCACTTTCTATTGACGTAAGAAAATGACTCATAAGTATATTATACTTAATTATATTAAAAACTTCTATTGGCGTAAGGAAATGGATCATTAATACATTATTTTTAAGATTAAGTAGGTACAGTAAAACCAACGTGAATTTAGATAAAAGAAAATTGTGCCTCAAATAGCACCTATTTTAACGCACCGCTCAAATAGCACCTTCATCCTTCCACCCGACGAAGTATAAAAACCATGATAAAAACAAATGAAAAAAAATACCTCAAAGAGACCTGCTAAAAAATCTGAGCAAATGGCTCAAACGCAGTTTCGCATAATCTGTAAATTTCCCGCCTAAATTCATATCGCTGAAGATAGTCTTCCTCCACAGGATGTCGTACATGGTCTATTTTCTCAATGACGTTGAGCGGATTATCTGTGTAAACCCGACCAGGACATTTAATCCGTGATCGGGTGTTGCATCGGAAAATATTCGATGGGATAGTGTCTCGAATGTCTCTATTGTACACGTATCCCTCATAATAATACTGGACACTGAGTCCGTGAATTTCCGCAAGTCTAATCATCTCTTGATCCTCTCTTTAAAAAATAATGGCCAGAAGTAGTGGTTTATTTAAAAACTTGGTGTGATTGGTTATTTTAAAAAAGCACGAATATTTTAATTTTTTTAAATTGAAAATGTGCTACACTTGAATTTTGAAACTTAAGTATTTATAGAACTACTAAATAAATAAAATTGAATAAAACAATTTAATTCTTTGCTTAAAAAATGTACCTAATTATGTTATTATTAAAACTAATTAAAACTAAATCATAATGAAAAATAGTGTTCATAACACCAAAAACAAAATAGTATGCGCGAATCGCGTTTGAATTTTGCTTGTGATTTTAAAAAGATAGTACGAAGTTAATTTGGACACCAAGAAATATCAACAAACGAGCTTATTAATTTTCAAATATAAATTGTAATCTTAGTAAAAGTTTGAACTAATTCGAATTACAAGATAGTTTGCGCATTGCTCAGGTAGAGTCAAATAAAAAATACGAAAATAATTCTAAATTATTAAAAATTTATATATATATATATATATATATAGTTAAATGTACCTTTAGAAAACTCAATCTCAATCTGCGTCTTGCAAGCCGATAATGCCACTCTCAGGTATAAGGCCGAAACATTGCTTTACTCAGGCGCTCGTCCTTATCACTGGACCTATAACTTATCACTGGACTGACGGCAGTTCACAGCCAGCGGCTGCCTTTGAAATTAAGAGGACCCGGGAGTAGCCGATAACTCCCGCGGGTAGGGCTCGTAAGCCTAGAGCCAGAAGGCTCTATGAAATGGAGAGATTCCTAGGAAATGGGTGATGATGAATTTACTTGCTTGTCATTCAGCACAATATTAAATACAAGATCGCATTACCGAAAGATTCAAGATATCTTGGAAATCGTCCCAATGAAATAAATATATCAACGGCTCCTATTCATACAATGCCGTTTCAAAATACAATTTCATATAATTTCGCGCTATTACGTGAATCATGAATTAGTGCAATTAGAAATTTTTTTTTTCTACTCTATGTTTACATTAACCACTTACTTAAAAAATCATATAAGTTCGTAAATAATTTTTTCACCCAAGATTTGAACAATTAAAATGTTAAATAATACTTATTTTTTCGTGATCAGTGCATTGACTTGCGAGTCCTTAGAGAACTACCTTAATGAAAAAAAAAATTATTGAAAAACATTAAGGGAGTGTCAAAGTCAAACTAGGTTTGACACCCCCTTAAAATTTACGGTAGTACGTTACGCCGTCAAACTACTAAAAAACTGTGAAAAGTTATTTTGAAAATCGGTCAGATAACGTAAAATAAATAAACTACAATAATTATAAATCATGTTTTAAATTATGAAGAAAAATACATAAATATCTCCATAATGCATATGAAGAATCATACGCAATTTTTTCATAGGCTCGGGTCATTAACGGAAATTACGGTATATTGAATACTTCATTTGCAAATTTACAAATAAATAACAAATCAAATATCCACGCTAAAGAAAGATCGCAAAAAACACATCGGCAACGCTCGCTACGCTCGTAAATTCACCATTTTTTAATGACACTAGAGTTTTGTTAATGAAACAAAAGAACAGTTTTCCACGCCACCCTGGTGGTACTGTTGATATATCAAGCTTAAATTTTATAATTATTCTACATATTTTTATATCACTTTATATTTTATATTCTATTTCTATTTCAAATTTACGAAAATATTTATCACAAATAAATTTTGAAAATTCTATTTATATTTTCTTTAACATATCTTTAAAGTTTTTGTAAGCTTTTTATAATTTGGAAACATATATGTTTTTTATTCATGTTCTATGTATTTCTCCTTTTAAATATTGTGCTGGATACGCAGAACTATTCAAAACTCTAGTGTCAATAAAAAAGCGAGAATTCACGAATTTAGCGAGAAGTTGCCGATGTAAAAAAGTGGTGCAACGGAATTATTTGATCTTTCAAAATACACACAACTGTCCTAACTAACAAAAACAATGGCAGGATGTTATGAAGAATTTAAAGAAGTGATGTAATTGGCTAATAACTTAATATACGGTTTGAATGGCACCAAAATTAATGTTATCTGATATAAAATGAATATTTCGATTTGAAATAAAAAAGATTTTTGTATGTGGGTTTGAATACGAATATAATCATTAAGCTACCGAATTAATTTTTAAAGTTTGTATTAGATAATTTCGTTGTAAAATAAATACTGGTTTGATTTACTTTGTAATCTCAAAAATGAGGATGCTTCATAATCTGTAATTTAGTGTAAACATGTGTAAGTTTTCTGAGTACGAATATTCATTAAAAAAATTGCAATTATGAAGTGGGAAGTATTGATTGTTGAATATTATTTATATTACAAAATGGGCCCTTTTTCTTGAGATATGAATATCTAATCTCAAATATCCTCTATTTCGTTAAAAAATGATGTAGTCTTTTCTATTGACTGTTTTATTGTAATTATTCTAGATACGAAAATGTACAAAAATAGTACATTACGATACGTGTGACTTAAGGGGACAAGCCATGGTTGAACCTGAAAAAAAAGCTATTGTATTAATTCTTTAATAACAAAGCCAATATATAATTTTAAGAGTTCAAACTTTTTTTTATTATTAAGTTATACAATTACCTATAATTTAAGACTACATCATCCAGGTGTTTAAGATTTTGGTCTTGCAGTCCATTAGATTAAGAAATCCTTCTGAATTAGAAACTGGCATGTCGTTGCCGCAGGAAATTTTTTGAACAACGCAAGGCAGGGGTTTGGTTACTTAGGAGTACCTTTGTAGTTATACCAGTTATAGAAAATGTGAGCTACTTTTTTTTTTAAAAATTTTTAAAATTGTTTTTTAATGAAAAATCTAATTTTTTTATGTTTTTTTTATTAAAATTTCAATATTTTTTGTAATTTTATTTTATAATTTTTTTTCTAAAGCCTTTTTCAAAAAAGTACCTCACATTTTCTATAACCAACACAATTTTAAAGATACTCCTAAATTTCCAAACCTCTAGCTTGCTTTATTTAAAAGAAATCCTGCGGCAAAGTCCCTGTGAATACAAAAAACAAGTTATTCAGAAATTCAATTCAAAGTTTTGGTTTTCTATAACTTTATATAAGTTTCAAAACTACTTACCAAAAATTTTTTTTTTTCATTCTGTATGATATACTTTAGTGGAAAAATGAAACAGATGCCAATTAGATGAAAGTAGTCCTGGCTAAATCATTTTAACTGTTGAATAAACCTATAAAAAAGAATTTCATTAATTCAACAATATTTTTTAATTTTTTAGATTAATACATAAATGTTGTACTTATTTTTTTTTTCGTACTAGGCTGAAAACATTGTTAGTTATAAATGTTATTGACAGTAAAAATAACCTCAAAATAAATTAATCCTTTTATGAGAGCCAATAACACACCTGTAAAAAGAAAAAAATTAATAAATATTATATTAGCTATTGTCGCGTCGTGCGACGTTGCCGATGTGGTTGCTGGTGTGCGCTGTTTTCCTTCCTCTCTTCATCTTTCCCAACGAACCTGCTGCATTGCCGCTTGTTTCATATTCTCCCACACGATAAAAAAAGGGGGGATACGCATAAACGCTCAAAAGATGCCGCCATCCAGAAAGAATAGTTACCAAAAAGATCCTCGAACGGAGGCACGAAGACGCGGTTTCCTTTAGTTTTCCTTTCATTCTCTCTTAAGTGTGTGCCACTCCCCTGCTGCAGTTTTATGCGTTTTTTATTACCAAAACGCACATCCACGCAAGCATCAGAGATTCGCCGCCAATTAGAGGAGTAAGCATTAGTACTCCAGCGCACAATACTGAATCAAGCTAGAGTCAGTTTTCTTGTCCTTTCCCTTCACTCCTACCCGATATGCGTAGCGTATTCTAAAATAATTTATGTATCCGAACTCGCCGAATATTCTCAAAGGGTGCGCCGCCGAAATCATCAAAGATCATCGAGAAAAGCGGGGCAGCAACACCTAGGCAAATCAAAAAGGCGACGGCAGGAAGATTTACAACTTTTTACCTTTAAAAGGGGACGAAGACTCCTGGTATGACACACTCAGAAGCCAACTCGCGTAGACTTCACATCAGCTCTCATCACTGTAATTTTTACTTAGTTTTGCACTGACAAGTTAATAAAGTTTAAGTTGTATTTAAATCCATATTAAGTATTCATTATTTCGAGATTATAAGAATCCTAAACTCTCCGTATCTCCGTTCTTCACACCAAAACTTCCACAGAGCGGCAACCGTCCACTATCATTATAAGCGTCACGGCGGGAGTACAGATTCACACAAGGGCTGTTGGAAATTCTAAGGTAAGTCAGTAAAATTCCATACACTGTCTCGAGGCGTACCGCGTGTCCGTGTCATTTTCCTACCTGCCGTCCCATCCTGGAGCAATGCACGTTGTGTCCGAATCGGGAAAAGTCACATTACGCGCTTTTAGCCATTAGACTAATGAAGTTTCATTTTCTCTCTTCTTGTATTGTCACGTAACCCGGACGTAACAATTGGGGGCCCCTCCTTAGAAAGGATTAGGCAGATAGTTTTTGTTTTGCGGGCTTGAATGATATGTCGGTAGCCAAGGAAGGTGACGATAGGCGTAATGAAGAAGCAGAGGCTATTCTGCTAAAACAGGCGTTAAAACTAAAACCTAACTTACCAGAGGGACAAACGCTAACAAATATTTTAGATTTCTTTAAAAGCCGTAACGAAAGCGGTTTTCTAGACGCGGAAGTGCAAACAAAGGATAAAAGAATAGAATCACTTATTGAAATTTTAACAGATCATGTTAGTAAAGACGATATAATAGAATGTTGTAAAGATAAATATTTAATTGAAGCGCTCGGAGATTTAATAAATCAAAGAATCGATCCAAAATATATTATCGAATATATCACCAGGGCTGTAACAGCAAAATCGGAATTAATAATCAACAACATAAGTTTCGATAATCCAGAAATTACGGCCGACAACACAAAATTTTATTCCATATTAAAAAATAATAAAACATCTTTACAAAAATCATCAGACGAGGAAAAAAATAAAATAAGTTCAGGAAACGGCGAAAATTTTTTTTACCTAACGATCAGCTTAAATACAGCACACCATTTAATTCGGATACATATTTGATAAATCCAAAGTATAACTTGTCACAAAGGATGAATAATTTTTCCGGAAACAGTACCCTAGGGCAAGTTAGGCCGTTGTCAATTAAGGACGCGTTAGAATTAATTTCGAAATATAATGGAGTAAATATTCCTTTAACACAATTTATACAAGGCTGTCGGGAAGCATGTAGCATTATCCCAGAACAATTTGAGGTAGATTTAGCAAAATTAATAAAATTACGTTTATACGGCGAGGCACTAAAAAGTGCAGCAAAAAAGATATTTGAATCAATAAATGATATAGCGAATTTTTTCGACAATATTTTCGGTTCGGCTAAAACGTATCACCAACTACACGGGGAATTAGCTAGTGTAAAACAAAAACGCGATGAAAGCGTAGTAGTTTTTTCAAATAGAGTGCGTGCGATAGGACACGAAATTACTGAGTCAGAACATCGTGAGAAGAGATCTACGCGAGATTCTCAAAAAGCATTGGAAAAAGACTTGGTAAAATTTTTTATTCGAGGTCTACATTGGGTAATTAAAGCACGCATGGGAGAAGCAAGAACTTTAGAAAAGGCCACTGCGGAAGCAATAGAAATCGAAAGGGACTTCGCGTGTTATGAGCCAGAAGAATTAAATGACACTATTAAAATAATTACAGAAAAGAAAACTAATTCTTCAAGAGAAGATAAAATATATTTAGTGGATAGTAAAACTATAGAAACGTGTCAAATATGTAACAGAAGAGGTCATATTGCTTTAAACTGCTGGCAATACACAGGGAAACCACCAAACTTCCAAAATAGGCAACCATTACCTACCTGGGTGGACCCGCGGAGATCGGGCGCACCGACACAATGGACACAGGATAGACCCGCGCAGGCTCCACGGAATACGGGGGACCAATATGTACAAAGACAGAACGCCACATTTTCAAATAATGAACTAACGAAATTATTTTGTCGATATTGTAAAAAGAGGGGCATGAAATAATAAACTGTCGAAAACTCGCATACAACAATAGTCAGAGAAATACACAAGTACAGGCGGGAAACAGTCAGAGTCCCCGTCAACAAGGCGCGAGACGGGAGACGGACTTAGTAAAGCGCCCAGACGAAAAGCAGAACAATCCGCAATCATCCAAAGACACGTTCGGTTAAGCGAAAATAGCAAATCACCAATAATTTCCCTTAGTAATCCGAGTAATAACAGAGAAATGTTTTTAATATTAGATTCAGGCGCGGGACCAAATCTGTTAAAAAAGAACAATTTAGCTGAAAAAACAGCAATTAATAAAAATGAAATTTTGGAATTGAAAGGCATAACAGACAGTAGCATTTTTACTTTAGGTAAAATAAAACTATATTTTTTCAATTCGCCATTGAATTTCATATTGTGAATAACGATTTTCCAATAAACGAAGATGGATTACTAGGGAGTGATTTTTTCTCTCAGTTAGGAACAAAAATCGACTATGGAACTAAACAACTGATCATTGGTGATTTGTCTATTCCGTTCTATGAAAAAAATGAAAAAACTTTAGTAAATTCTAGTAAACGCACTAATTACGCACACAAAGTAGACCAGAATGATACAGCGGAGGAAGTATACTCGGAAATTATAAAACATAAAAATAGGAGTGAAAAGAAAACTGAAGATACGGCTGAAGCTATAAAAAAAATTCTAAGTCAGAATAAAGAGGAAGTTTTTCGACTCATAAATTTTCCTGTGGAACCCCAAACTCCAACACAGGTCAAAAGTAACTTTATCGAAATAGGAACGGTCACCAGCAACCGGGAGCAAGCTAAACTTGAAACAGAAGAGATTTTAAGTTTACATAATATAAAAGAAATAAATTTTGCAAATCAAAATGTCACATTAAAATTGGACTCTTATAAAAATTTAAAAATAATTATTGGAGTTAGCTCAAACGCTGACGAAAATCTCCACTTGAGAGATGTGAAATTTAGTTTGTTAAATTCAAACGAAAATTCGAAAACAAATTCTACTTTTAGATCAAATTCAAATGAAAATTCTAAATCAAATTCTACTTTTATATCAAATTCTAATGAAGATGTTAATTTATTAAATTCAAAAGAAAATCACAAAGTAAATCAAAATTCTAACTCAGTTACAAACTCTTGTCAAAATCCTAATGCAAGAACAAATTCTTGTCAAAATTCTAACTCAATCATAAATTCTTATCAAAATTCTAACTTGAATAAAAATTCTTGTCAAAATCCTAACTCAAGTACAAACTCTTGTCAAAATCTCAATACAAGTACAAATTCTTGTAAAAACGCTAACCCAATTACAAATTCTTATCAAAATTTTAACTTAAATGCAAATTCTTGTCAAAATTCTAACTCAATTGCGAATTTTTATCAAAATCCTAACTCGAGTGCGAACTCTAATAAAAATCCTAGCTCAAATCCAAATTCTAATAAAAATTTTTCAAATTCAAAAGAAAATTTGAAATCAAACTCTAAAGAAAATTTTTCGTCTTGGATTAAAACAAACTCGAGTGCAAACGAAAATTCGAAAAGAAATTCAAAACAAAATAAAAATTCTAACTCAAAAGGGAAAGAGGAATCAAGTTTGGATATAAATGCTAAATTAAATTCTGGAGATAATTCTAAGAAAAAGAAAGACAAAGCAAATTTTAATACAAGTAACAATCAAGGAATTAATGAGGAGTTCATTTTTGAAAGATTGATAATGTTACAAAAGTTACTCAATCAAAGCCAAGCAAATTACAGTATTTTATATGATAATGCCGAAGATATAGAAATATTAATTGAAATATTGTTGAAGATAATAAATAAGAATGAGTTTTTTAACGAGCACTACAAAATGTTTCGCGATTTAAAAACGCATTTTGAGCTCAGATCATTCGACGACTCATCGTGCACATATCTGATTGATGATTGTTTAGAAGTAATAGAAAAGTGGAAAAAACTTCTTAAAGAGAAATCTACAAATTCAAAAATTGAGAAACATGTAATTTGTCGGGTAGAAAGAGTTTTGTCAAACGAACGCGTCGGTCAGATTAAATCTTTATTGCGTTTTGAACATTTGCTGTCAGAAGAGCGTACAGAGATAACAAAATTAATAGAAAGATTTAGCGATATTTTTCACATTCCGGGTGAAAAATTAACGGCTACACCTATATTAAAATTAACTATCCCAACCGTAGATGAAGTGCCAGTTACTTCAAAACAGTTTCGATTGCCACCAGTGCATAAAAACGAGATAGAAAGACAAGTTGCAGAGTTATTGGCAAATGTCATAATTGAGCCTTCTACATCTTCATACTCTAGTCCTTGTTTTTTAGTACCAAAGAAAGAAGATATACATGGCAATAGAAAGTACAGAATGGTAATTGATTATCGAAAATTAAACGAAAAAACACTCGATGATCAATTTCCTCTTCCAAATATTAACGAAATACTTGACCAGTTGGGAGGATCAAAATACTTCTCTGTGTTCGATCTCGCATCAGGCTACCATCAGTTAGAAATCGATGAGCGCGACCGCCACAAAACAGCTTTTGTGACAAATGGTGGGCTCTATCACTTTAATCGAGGTAGTTTTGGGCTAAGAACTATGCCGGCGACATTTTCAAGAGCACTATCTATAGCGCTCGCGGGTTTAGTTAATAAGGAATTATTTTGTTTTATTGACGATATAATTGTTTACTCACGCACGTTTGCTGAACACATACAAAGATTAGAAAGATTATTCATCAGATTACGAAAGGCGGTATTAAAAGTACAACCGGAAAAATGTGAATTTTTCAAAAAAGAAGTAACTTATTTAGGGCATTTAATAAGCGCAGAGGGCGTAAGGCCAGATCCAAGGAAGCTGGAAGCTGTTCGGAATTATCCAGTGCCAAAAAACGCAAAAAATATTAAACAATTTTTAGGTTTAGCAGGCTATTACAGACGCTTCATTCATCAATTTTCAAAAATAGCTAAACCTCTCACAAACTTATTAAAAAAAGAAATGGAATTTAAATGGACCGATGATACGCAGTATGCTTTTGAAATTCTACGTGATAAATTATGTAAAGAACCTATATTAGCTTTTCCAAATTTCGAACTACCTTTTAACCTAACTACAGACGCATCGGGTTATGCGATAGGAGGAATTTTATCTCAGGGTAAAATAGGCTATGATCAACCAGTTGCATATGTCTCACGTGTGTTATCAGAGGTAGAGGGAAGATGGGATACATTCAATAAAGAGGGACTAGCGTTGGTATTTTCTATAAAACATTTTAGACCTTATCTTTTTGGGAGAAAATTCTATGTAATTACTGACCATCGCCCTCTAGTATGGATGCAGACACATAAAGATCCAAATTCACGTGTTATGAGGTGGCGTTTAACACTGGCCGAATATGATTTTGAGGTGATATACAGACCAGGGAGAATGAATGTAGCGGATGCTCTCTCTCGAAATCCGGTGGATCGAGTGTTAATTGTCACAAGAAGTGCTGCCCTGGCTGAAAAACTAAAAGAGCAAGAGCAAGAAAAAGAGGCGGTCACCGAACAAACGGGGAGGAGTGCGTTCATAATATGGTCACGAGGGGACGCATAGCCCGTGAGCGGAACAAAGAAAACATTGAAGCAGAAAAGAAAAAACTGCCGAAAAACGATAAAAATAAATGCGTAATAGAAAAGGAAAAGGTCAGCGGTAGAGATGCACAACATATTACCGCATCAGCGGGAACCGAAGGCGAGGAAGACAATAGCATACTGAACGAAACACGAAGTAGGGGTGACCCACAGACCAACATGAATAAGAGTAACCTTCTCTCGGAGGAAGAGGAGAGAGACAAACTATCGAAAGAAAACGGGGAGATGGAAGATGAAATTATGTTGGAAAATTTAAACCCGACTCATTCAACTATTTTCTGCCGTGAAAAATTATTTATGAGAAAAGATAATTATTTGTATTTTGTTACATCCGAAGGTGAACCATGCGACGACGGTGCCATGCAATTAAAATTACAGAACAAGCTCCCACGTTTTAAAAATTTAACAATAGGAATACCAGAAGTTATAAAAACAAATTCTAAAATACACATAGTCATGCCACTACGTACGCAAAACAGAGTAGGCTTGAGCATAATAAACAATAATTTAAGTTTACTTTGTACTAATTTACTACCAATCTTAAACAAAATCGACGCGCGGTCGATAAGTATAGCAAAAACGGAAATAATAGAAAATTTAGAATGGGAACAAGTAATAAGAAAATTAAGAGATCCATTTTCTAAGAGTACCATCAAACTAGTAGTGTGTTTAGGGATAGTCAGGTATCCTCCCCTCGAGGAAAGGGACCCCATTATGCAAGAAGCACACAGCTCGGTAATAGGCGGACATAGGGGAGTTACTAAGACATACAAAAGAATTAAACAAGCTTACAACTGGGAAAATTTAAAAGAAGATGTACAGGATTTTATTCGAAAATGTGTGCAGTGTCAATTAAAAAAATTAGTCAGGGTAAAAACACGTGTGCCAATGATTATTACTAACTCTGGGGCACATGCGATGGATCGCATTAGTATGGATATTGTAGGGCCATTGCCTAGATCTAATAAAGGCAATGAGTATATATTAACCTTCCAAGATTTATTTACGAAATTTGCAATAGCGGAACCATTAGCACAAACTACAGCAATAGACGTTTCAAACAGTCTAATTAAGAGGGTCATATGTGTGTTCGGGGCACCGCGAGTTATTTTAACGGATCAGGGCACTAATTTTATGAGCAAATTAATGAAACGAGTGGCAAAAAGATTTAGAATCAAACAAGTCAACACTACGGCTTTTCATCCACAAACAAATGGGTCCTTGGAGAGATCACATTCAAGTCTTATCGAGTTTTTAAAATTTTTTGTGCAAGAAAATAAGTCGGATTGGGATGACTATATAGAGTTAGCAACATTTAATTTTAACACAGGCATAAGTGAGGCAACATGGCACTCACCTTTCGAATTAGTATTTGGTCGTTTAGCTCGAACGCCAGGTAGTGAGCCGATAGAAAGTGAGGATCTAGCGCCTACTTATAAGGGCTATATGGAAACTCTCATAACACGAATAAACTACTTGCAAAATATAGCAAGAGAAAATTTATTGCGAGCCAAAATAAGATCAAAAAATACTATGACAGAAAAGTAAATCATTTAACATTAAAAATTGGGGACTACGTGTGGTTGCAAAAGGGACCGAAACCACACAAATTTGATAGTCAATATACGGGGCCGTATTTAGTTTTAGACGTTTCTGTAAATGGAAATGTGAGGATACAATTAAGTAGTACTAAAAGTAAAATAGTGCACATTAATCGCCTGCGCAAATCACATGTAGAGCAAAAACAAGCTTAAATCGTTGCTTTAACATACCTAATCCTACGCTTGCTTTCTAAGTTACATTATATATAAATAAGGATAATAAGCACGATTTCTTTGATAATGGCACGTTGTAGTAGGTTAATATTTACTACGCAAAATATATTATTATAACTATAAAAATATTATTATAACTATAAATATAACGCAAAATATATTATAACTAATAAATAGCAAAAATGCGAAAAAGAGAAAACTAGTAATACTATTAATTTTATTATTTTAAACCAACTATTATTTTTTTTTTAAGTTAATTTTGATATATGTTACTGTTTTAACATTAGTGCAGTTTCTATGATGTTCTCTTTTTCTTTATGATAAATAGAGCATTTTTGCCATTTTCTTTTCTTGAAATCAAAAAGATTAATACTTTGTAATGTTTGCAGATGAAAATCGTTTTTTGTGTACTAGCATTGCTGCTAACATCAAAAACAGTTAATACCATAATTGGTTACGACTGCTCTCAGCAAGTCTCGAACCTCACCACATTTTCATTAATAAACGTCGGGGAATGTGACATAGCGGAGCCCGTGGTCAATACTACCAAGGTTTATGTTAGATTATTACAATTGAACGATTTCGGAAGCACTCATGTAAGACTATGTAAGGTAGAAATTAAGCGTTCAGTTACATATTGTGGGGCTTTCTCGCATCGAAAAGACAAGAATAAGGGGGAAGTTAAGTTTCTAGACGAAATTACTAATGAAGAATGTCGGCGAATGCATGTGCATCGCAGCCATAGAGTTCGCGACGAGCTTATCTCAAATTTAAAACATAATGGGACTATCGTTTATCCAATGACTTTTGTGGGGAAAATAGATCAGGCGGGAGATTGTAGTAATCCAGGTACATACTCCGACCCGTATGGAGTATTCGATGATGCGGTAGTCATGGGTTATGTCACAATAACCTTACAAGATTATTATACTCCTGTGAATTTAAATGCTAATGAGGTTATACTAAAATCAGGTACTCGTTGCAAATTTAATGAAGACATATGTATAGATATTGAAGCAGGGTACGCTTTCTGGGAACCATTACCGGTGTCATCATGCGAAGAACATAAGTATTCAGAATTATACGCGGGGTATGTAAATAAAATAATAGAGGAAGGAAATGAGAGACATCCAGTTTATGTAATGGAGTCAAGCGAAATAACTTTTGCATTTACGGCAGTCGGTACTATTTCAGTTTGCTCATATGACTTAATACGCACAGAACATCCTAAATTATTTTTCTTTGAGGGTCCTGCTATAGAAGCATTTGGAAAGATTAAACATCCTACAGTACATAACTTGGATATCTTTGCATATGTTAATTCTAAATTTGTTTATGTCGAAAAACATATAAAAGGGGAATTAAAGCGCTTATATCGAGATTTAATTATGCAAAAATGCGAATTAGAAAAAGAGTTATAGCGAACGCATTAAGTATCGCAAGTACCGAACCAGATCTGTTCGCCTATCAAATAATGAAAAAAGTGGTTATATGGGTTTGGTAGCGGGGGAAGTAGTTCATTTAATGAAATGTGTGCAAATAGATGTTCAAAGACGAGAAACACCAAGGTGCTATCAAGAGTTGCCTGTAGTAAAAGACGAAAAAAATTATTTTTTATCTCCTAAAACACATATTTTAAAGCAATACGGTACTGAAACTACTTGCAACCCATTGATCCCACCTATGTTTCTACTAGGCGAAGATTGGTACACGGTACTGCCTCATGGTACCACAAAAGGAATTAAACCCGCTATCCTCAAACCAGCCACAAAAAACAATTGGAATTATACTGAACCTCTCGAATTAGCAAAAAGCGGTATTTACACACAGTCAGACATACAAGCGTTAAGACATCATTTAATGTTTCCAGTCGAGCGAGGTGCAATGTTGAATTCTTTAGCCATGGGTATGTCAGGCAGATCAACGGACAAAAATGGTATGTCTATAGCACGCTTGTTCGATGAGGAAGCATTAACTGCACTTGCGAACGATACATGGAAAAAAATATGGGGTCAATTTCTATCTTTCGGTTCTATAAGTGCAGGAATAATAGGAATAATTATGATAGGTCGTGTAATAAAATTTTTAATTGATACAATTCTGCATGGATATGCATTATATAGTTTATATGGCTGGTCAATTCATATTATAGGAGCCATTTGGAATTCGGTAACGCAATTGCTATTGCACACTGCACGGCATAAGCCCACTCGAAAGGAAGAAAAGAAGCGGGCTCAAGAAGAATATAGCTCTGTAAAAAAACCACCGAGCGCTCCACCAACAACACCACTAGCCCCGCCTCCGTCATTTTCTGATTTTTCGAAATTTCAAAGCCAGCACGCGGTGGTGCAGCTTCCGGCGAGAGGAGGGAGTACAAGTAAACTGTACTACTCCAACAATACCAAGAATTTATCCAACTTTAGCAACTGACCCAGATATCCCATCCTTACCACCGCGGAATAATCGTACAAATGACGATGAATAATTGATTAAAGTAAATAAATAATAAGAAATTAGATTAATGGTAGCGCTTATGTAAATCTATTAAATGTAATTTTGTTTAATTCTTTTGTAATAATAGTTTAATAAAAAAAAAGAAGAGGGTAATTACCGTAGTAATAAGTAGATTGAGCCGTCTTGTAAGCAAGATTTTTTCATTTTTATTACTTTTGTTTTTATTTTCATAAAGGAAAATGCCTCTAACTCCCTCCGAAAAACATAACATGTTTTCTAATCTAATGACTTTAAGAATGAAACTTGCATGGGCAGCTCAAAGAAGTGATGAGGATTTTTATGAATTTTGCGGTAGAATGGAAAAAATGTTGCATGAATACAACAATTTAGGAAAAATATCACAGGTTGAGTTTAGGGAGGTATGCGATTCCTCGTTAGTTAGAGAAAAAATGGCTATCGAAACATTTTTACGCGGACTGCGTCCGGAGATTAAGCGTTATATATGTAAACCGCACATTTACGTTTCTCTACATCAAGCGATGGGACACGCGAAACGCATTCATTCCAGTTTAGAAGACTTACGAAAAATTAAACATAGATATTCCATACATCTTTGATTAACATTATCATTTATCCGCTATTTTTTTATTTTTTCTTTCTTCTTTAGTTACTTTTAACCCATCACCTCTAAAAGAATGGAAGGAGCCAACTACAATGAGATACCACTAAGGAACCGCGAATTAGTATATTATGAACATGTGGGAGCAAGAATATGTCTCTATTGCTACAAGTTCAGAATTGGACCATACACTCGCATCTTGTACAATCAAGTAGTGGTACGGGCTACCATTGCCACATGCATAAAAATCAACGTAAAAATATGTTCACTATGTCGCATCCCAATAACTTTTCTGAAACAAAACGTAAAACAAACATTTGTAAATAAAGGGAGATTGGATGTAGAGATACAAGGCTGCGCGATAGAAAAAATCAAGGGTTTAAAGATTCCAGAAGGAAACGCGGTGGTTGCATTTTTAAGCGATGATATGGTGGATACTGCCAACACTACCTTATTTAATTTTGTACGTCACCAGCTTGGCGAAAATTTATATGAACTACCACCGGGGCGAGAAGCATCCATATCTAATAAGAGGAAACGCGGAGAATATAGAATGCAGGAGAGAGAGATTATTACGGATAGGCAGAGTACTCGAAACCATGCAGTTATAAGCCCGTTAGAAGAACTCAATATCCCTGACGAGGATATATTAAATGAAATAATAGGAGCTTTAGAAAATGCCTCAGAGTCAATGGAACCCCCGCCTTGCGACCTTTCCACGACACATAAACGCCCTCGAGAGAGTACTGAGTAAAACATAATATGCAATCATTTTTTATTTTTTCTTTTTAAGAATGATGACAAAGACAGTGTTCTTCATGATGACCCTTGCTTTAATAGCAGCCATAAAATCACCAGAAGTGCGTATCCTTGAGCGCAACAATCCAGGCATTATTTTTAATCAAGACAGGGGTTTGGATTTCATTAAGCAAGAATGGAAGATAATAACATCAGTAAACGCCCGAGTAGTATTTTCTACAACAGATTTTTTTATTAAAGCAATGAAAAATATCTCTGAAACAGATACTTATACAAGATTGTCGGATCCAGTGCTGATTGAACAAAAATACGTCTTCCAGGAGAAAATTGAAGAGCTGACTCAGTTACAAATAGCCTATGTGAATCTAGCACACTCTTATGCACCATGGGTAGTGCCATTCCAGGAGGGAGAAAACGAAGACTACCTAAGCAACAACACAGCAGCCGAAACTCTTCAGGATATCGAACAATTGCGGCGTAAGAATCAGGAAAGCATGGTACTAAATAAAACACGAAAAATAATAACTGACAACGCAATAGACCGTGCTAGACGACAATTTTCAACAGACGTGTTATTACTTAAAAGTAATTTGACAATTATACAGCAGGAATTTGGAGTAACGGATATTAAACAATCACAAATAGAAAACATTCTGAACGAGGCAATACGACTAGTAGGAGAAAACATTTATCTTGCGAAAGAAATAGTCAAATTCATGGAAGCACGTCGATTTACCTTACCAACTAGAGTGATGGAAAAGGCGATTAAAATTGCTGAACATCAAACTCCAGGAAGAGCGCCAATTACCATAGAAGAAATAAATGCTGCTACACTAGAGGAGGGAACCCGAACAGATATAATCGTGATACAAGGAAGAGTAATATTACAGATTACAGTGCCTATACTCGAAAAACAGCCATATCTTCTGTACAGAATGATAGCCGTACCAGTATTTCAATTATCATTAACGCAATTAAAGAAAGCGGCTTACATTCGCCCTAGAAGCGAGTATATCGCTGTCTCTAAAGATAAAAAGGAGTTTGTCTTTCTTAACCGGGACGATTTAAGGGAATGCGTAGGTTTAAGGTCTAACTATTTGTGTGAACGAAAAACTCCAATTATTAAAAAACTTCAATGTGAAAGCGAATTGCTCGTGGATCCAAAATATACTACATATCAGACTTGTAAAATACAGCATGAGGAGGTCAATGAAGCGGTGCTGGTGAGAACTGCTCACCCCAGACAATGGTTCTTTTCAGTCCCACGGCCAACAACTGTACGGGTACATTGCGGTGAGCATTTTTCATTTATGACCTTAGGACGATCGGGAATAATAATAATCCCTGAACCATGTTATGTTGAAATTGAAAGTAAATTGTACCGTACCTCTGATCTAATGAGGATATCCAACGTTTATATTTTACCTCCTCTACAACTTGTTATTATAGAAGGGGAACAAAAGGATTCCGCACCCCCATCTACCTATCATAGAATTAGTATTGATAACACCAAGGTCGACGTATATTTAAGTGTTATAATTATTACATTTACGGTAATCCTCATAATTATAATTACCATAAGGTGGTATCAGGGTAAACGAAAGAAAACAGGAAAGGAGAAGAAGGAGCCGGTACACGCGCCAATAGGACCATTAAATCAGACCATTCGATACAACTTTTCACCCCCACCGCATGTTTATGCAACACCAAGTTTTCCACCGGTTAAAGTTGGACCTCCAGCTCCTCATCCGACTCCTGTTTTGTTTCAAAATGTAGAGATAGGGGAACTTCATAAACGAGAGAAAATTGGAAAGAAGGAGGAGAAGGAGCCGGAATACGTGCCGATGCGGCCATTGAATCAGACCATTCGATACAACCTTTCGCCACCGAGTTTTCCACCGGTTAAAGTTGAACCACCAGCTCCTCCTCCAAGTCCTGTTTTGTCTCGAAATGTAGAGATAAGGGAATTTAATATGCTAGACGCAGAATACGTAAATAATAAATTAGAAGAATATATAGTTCAACAAGAAAATACAAACGGTAATCAATCAGGTTCCAATATCCTTTAGCAACAAAAGATAAAAAAAAAGGGGTTTAGAACAAGGTAACTTTCTTGCATGATATAATCAAGCATTTATTTCTGTAATTAAGCAAAACATAGAAACAGTAGGTATTAACGTAGTAAGTAAGCACAACCAAATGTCGTAATCTAGGTAAATAATTTCTAAAATAAATAGTTGTAAAATATATATATTCCTAAAAAAACTTGCAGATAAAAATGCAACATTGTATTGTGAACTTAAAATAAGAATTAAAAATAAGAAAAAAAAAAAAAAAAAAAAAAAAAAAAACATTGTATTGTGAACTTAAAATAAGATATGTAAAAAAAAAAAAAAATATTTGTATAATAACGAACAAATTGTATTTAACCACTACGGGTAATGACAAATAATTTTTTATAACAACGACTAATTTTGTATTTAATCACTATGTATAACAACGACTAATTTTGTATTAAACCACTCTGTGTAGCAACGAACAATTTGTGTTTTACCACAGGTGTAATGGTGAAATAATTTTGTGTTTAACCACTAGAAATTAACAGCGAATACTTGATAGTTATCTACAAATGAAGTAAGCAAATTAAAATCCAAGTAATCCATGGTCATTAATAATTAATAAGTAATCAAGACTAAGAAAATACGTATCAACTACGCACGCATATCTAAGTCACTACCTATTTTTGTTTTTTGTCCCACATTATCCTAGACACTCATTTTTACTACCACCTTCCTTTTACCTTCAGTGTCACGCCCTACCAGATAAAAAAAAAGGGGAAAACCCACATCTTTTTGGACGTTCTTATCCCCGCTACGCCACCAACCACATCTAGGAAAGATGCAGGTCGTTTTCAGTTTCCATTAAAGGACGAGGGGTCAGTAAAGAAAGAGACGTCAGAAGAGAAGTGGCCACGGAGAATTTCAACATGGAGCAAACCTCGCAGCAACAACAAGACATATTACAAACATTAGATGAACGTGTACGTCAAGCAATGATACGCTATGGTTATCAACTACGGAAGGGGCACGAGACTTTCTTCAGCGATGGACCCAGAATGCCAGGATTCCGCACACATCCTCGGGACCAATGGTACCAGTTAATGATACTCATGTGGAACAACTCAGCCGGCATCAAGATCAATTACAAGGTGCGCTGAACCCTGCAGAGTACCTAATGAACGACGTAGGCCACAACAGATGGACTCGCAAGCGGAAATCTTGCCAACACACTGGAGACGATCCCAATATTCAATGTGATAATTCAGCCCCCGGGTCTGAACTACCTCAAGGGGGGAGGTGTCGCGTCGTGCGACGTTGCCGATGTGGTTGCTGGTGTGCGCTGTTTTCCTTCCTCTCTTCATCTTTCCCAACGAACCTGCTGCATTGCCGCTTGTTTCATATTCTCCCACACGATAAAAAAAGGGGGGATACGCATAAACGCTCAAAAGATGCCGCCATCCAGAAAGAATAGTTACCAAAAAGATCCTCGAACGGAGGCACGAAGACGCGGTTTCCTTTAGTTTTCCTTTCATTCTCTCTTAAGTGTGTGCCACTCCCCTGCTGCAGTTTTATGCGTTTTTATTACCAAAACGCACATCCACGCAAGCATCAGAGATTCGCCGCCAATTAGAGGAGTAAGCATTAGTACTCCAGCGCACAATACTGAATCAAGCTAGAGTCAGTTTTCTTGTCCTTTCCCTTCACTCCTACCCGATATGCGTAGCGTATTCTAAAATAATTTATGTATCCGAACTCGCCGAATATTCTCAAAGGGTGCGCCGCCGAAATCATCAAAGATCATCGAGAAAAGCGGGGCAGCAACACCTAGGCAAATCAAAAAGGCGACGGCAGGAAGATTTACAACTTTTTACCTTTAAAAGGGGACGAAGACTCCTGGTATGACACACTCAGAAGCCAACTCGCGTAGACTTCACATCAGCTCTCATCACTGTAATTTTTACTTAGTTTTGCACTGACAAGTTAATAAAGTTTAAGTTGTATTTAAATCCATATTAAGTATTCATTATTTCGAGATTATAAGAATCCTAAACTCTCCGTATCTCCGTTCTTCACACCAAAACTTCCACAGAGCGGCAACCGTCCACTATCATTATAAGCGTCACGGCGGGAGTACAGATTCACACAAGGGCTGTTGGAAATTCTAAGGTAAGTCAGTAAAATTCCATACACTGTCTCGAGGCGTACCGCGTGTCCGTGTCATTTTCCTACCTGCCGTCCCATCCTGGAGCAATGCACGTTGTGTCCGAATCGGGAAAAGTCACATTACGCGCTTTTAGCCATTAGACTAATGAAGTTTCATTTTCTCTCTTCTTGTATTGTCACGTAACCCGGACGTAACACTATTATCGCATAAAAATAACTTTTTACCTACTCTAGTAAGAACCTGGTGCATATGACTCTTCAGGTAAATTCAATTGCAGTCTCCTTCGTTTTCTCCTATTTTCTAAAGTGTTTTCTTCGGCATTCCTCTCAGCATGAAATAATCTGATGTCATTGCTTTTCTGTGCCCACTCAATTGCAGCTACTCCAGGTTTCACATCAAAGGCTTCCATAATATTCAGAAAACCAACTCTTCCATCGTTGAAGCAAGTGACAGTAATACAAGCACCTGCTGTGAGCACATGTATACCACTGAAGGAGGTCTTGGTTACAATCTTCCAAACTAAATTATTAAAACTCTCATTACTATTTTGGGTGTAACCGCCTAAACATCTGTGAAGCAGCTCCTGTTCAGAGAGATCTTTGTAAATTGGTTTCAACTGCTCCATAATCACTGCAGGAATACTGTCTTTATGATGAAAATCTTTTAGTTTTTTTTGAGCCTTCGCTTTTTGCCACTTGCACCAACTGCTCTGTCCTGGTGGGCATAAATGATGTTGAGGATTCTGGTCTGTGGAAATCTTGTGGTAGTACGTAGCCCATATAGCATTCAGCATTTTTTCTACAGAGTCCATGTTGTTTCTGATGGCATTACCATAATATGTGGTGAGCTGATCAATTACTTTTGCTGTTAATCGTTCTTGGCCTCCAATGGTTTTTCCATCGTCTAATAACTTTTCTCCAAAATTTTTCTTTAAATTCCTGAGTCTGGTTCCCATTCGTTTCTGGACGTGTCCCACACACTCCTTCTTCTCAACTTTAACTTCATCTCCATACGGTTTGGCCTGGCACAAAGCACTGTACACTTTCGAATCTCCATCTCCAATGTAATGATGGTATTTTACATTATACTTTTCTTGAGATCTTCTAAACATTTCCACAACTCCATCGACTTCCATCTTTCCAGCACTTCCTTCATGGTTTGCACATTTATCTTGATGATCACTGAACCAGTCTTCATATTCTTCTGTGCCTTTTCTATTTTCCCACTTTAAACATGCTTTACAAAAACTGTTCTTGATAAATATGTCAAGAACTTGTTGAGAACGCAAGCCAATCAAACTTGAAATTCCTTGAAGACTGCGTCTGTTGGTTTCATAAGCATTGCTTTGAGCTCCAACTTGCTTGCTCGTGCTTATAATTCTTCTCTCTGAACAATTTTTGCACATAATGTTAAATTTGGAGCCAAGTCCTCGAATATCTTCTTCTATAATTTTAACTTGTCCTTTACATGTTGCACATACAAGAAATTTCTCCAGCTGTAAGAACAGAATGTTTATATCTATTATTCTGTTTCTTGTTTGTGACGCTTCTACAGATATATCTTTTATTTTCCCTGAAGTTGTACTTCTTTTCCTTTTGTTCGTGATTTTTTGTTGAACATTCTCTGAATTTTTGTTAAATCCTTTATGTTTTTTTTTCTTCCAAATTTTCTCTTCTTTCCTGGAGCTCCTGATGTTCTATTTCTCTTGTCAGAATCCATAGTGGCTAATATCTAATCCTCTATAATGTTAGTTATTAAAAAACACAAATAAAAGTCACTCACTGAACTCACTAAATTAAAAATATTAACAAGACTTTGCACAGTGCAGTTAAACTAAAATAGCTGTCTTCTACACTCTCAGTTAAAAGAGTTCTACACAGCACTTTATTTACAAAAAAATTTTTTGTCAATACTGAATAAATTGCATTGAAAAATGCAGATTCAATTATATTCAAAACACTTTTAGTTTAAATCCCAACGACTATGGCGCTGACAGAACGTAAACAGATGAGATTTAAAACCATCTATATGTATTGTACGTATTATACTTTTGTATAAGTAGAGTAAAAGTAAAATACACGAGGTTTATACCTCGAGTTAAGTTTGCCTACTATGTCAATGTACATTTACGTTCTAAATTCAGTATTGTATGCTGTGAAGCATAAAATAATATAAGATTAACAATAGTATATCTAAAATGGATAATTTAAGAAAAATCACTAAATATGCAAAAAAGTGACTTCACGGTTTTAGCTGTATTTTCTAAACGAAATCTAATTTGGAAATGCGGTTGGAAGCATAGTATTCAGCGGAAAATTTGCTATCAAAATAGTACATAAAAAAAAAATCGATTTTTCGACCCCCTAACCATGGCTTGTCCCCTTAAGGTGGTTCTATGATGCATTATAGTTTATGCGCTCAACGAGAACATAAACTATACCATGCGGCGGGCATGCGCGTGGTTCTGTCTTTATCGCTCTCGTGCACGTCGTCTGCTATTTGTGTTTATAATCATTAATATCTCAAAATTGTTAGTAGCTCCATGCATTTTTCAAGTGATCATTGCAAAGCTTAAGTCTTAAACTTTAACCACCGCTTTTTCTTAACTTCCTCCGCATTAGACTTCTATATTTATTTTGGAAGTTTCTACTCAAAACACATGATTCTATTGACACGGCAATGAATTGCCATGTAAAAGTATACATTTTCAAGAATTTTTTACTCAAAAATTTCCGTGGCAACCTGTATTGTAAAAAATACTAAAAATTTTGTCAGCATCTGTAGAATAATAATATATTTTTTTTGTAAATGACATTTTCATAGAACCACCTTAAGTGGCCCATTATTGCAGGGCGTGAAGTTAGCGCCCGAGCGCAGCGAGGTGATTTTTCATCACAACCTGAACGAAATTACTACTTTCGCTCTCGGCTCAATAACACGAAAGTGGTATTTTCGGCCAGGGTATGGTGAAAAATAGTATACTCATCATGGGAGGAAAATTAGCCTGCCCACATCTCGTGTTTGCTACTCTCGCCTTCGGCTTGGGTGGCAATTTACGCGAGCTGTGGACTGTCCAAGTTTGTTCCTTCCTAGGTAAGTAATATACTATTGACCTCGTGTGACCTTTTCACCCTTGCTTCGCTCGGGCGCAACCGTCCACACGCGAATAAAATCACATTCACGCACTAGTATTGAAATGTACTATTTCCATGCCTATTTAACGTACAAGTGACAGATTCCCACATTCTCAACTCGCAGTGTGCAAAGTACCTACTTTGCGCCCTGACAAGGATTTAGGTTAAGGATTTGTACCAAACTTACAGATCGTGTTTTAGAGTAAAAAATGTTGAACCCTTGTCCCAGGATTTAGTCTCATAGGCCCTTTTACTCGAGATATGTGCAATGTTATCTTAAAAATGCGTTATTTTGTTTAAAAATGATGTCTCTTCTATTGAATGTAACTCTGCATGTATTCCAGATACGAAAATGAACGAAAAAAAATTTGTAAAAGTAGCAGAACAATCTTTATATTGCGCACTGACTCGTCTCAAAATATCGATTTTTCATCGATAATTTCCACTTTTTTTCATTCCGCATAGATCCAAATCGATTTTTCATTCAAAATTTCCACTTTTTTGAAGACTGTTTAGAGTGCTATTCTCAATGATTTTTTACGCCATATTTGATTTCTCACAACTTTCTTAAAAATCGATATTTTGAGATGGATCATAGTTCAAAATAAAGCTTGCTCTGTCTACTTTTACAATTTTTTTTTCCATTTTCGTAACGGGAAAACTTGCAGAGTTACATACGATAGAAGATACATCATCTTTTAACAAAATAACACATTTTTAAGATAACAATGCACATATCTCCAGTAAAAGGGTCTATGAGAATAAATCCGGGAACAGGGGTTTTTTTTTACTCTAAAACACGATCTGTCAGTTTGGTACAAATCCGTGATCCAAAAGTTACGCACTGTCCTTGTCAGTGCGCAAAGTAAATTCATTTTTTGCCTAGCGGGCCGAAAGTGCCCCGTTTGCTCTCTCTCTCTCTCTCTCTCTCTCTCTCTCTCTCTCTCTCTCTCTCTCTCTCTCTCTCTCTCTCTCTCTCTCTCTCACTTTCTCTTTATTGCTCCTGCACTCTCAGGCGTCGCACCTATACTAGACTTGCACTTGGCACGAGAATAATCGCCGTGTCGCTCAGCGAGCAGAAGCTCGCGTCGAAAAGGGGAAGCGCAACGCCAGCAGCGGTAGCGTACCGGGAGTGGGGAGCAGGCAAGCGCACGGCCAGATCCTAATCACATATGTTCGGCTTACCGTTGGCGGGGGGGAGGGGGGGGGGGCGGTGGAGAGATAATAAAACACGAGCATTTGATTAACAATATTGCTCTATTTTTTGGTAGTAATCACAACGTGAGAAGGAAAAATTAAATTCAGTTCAATGAGCTTACAGTTTTAATAAAAATTTACGTTCAAAATTACAAAAACAACCAATAATCTCGTATACAGTATTTAGAATGTTTTTTTTTTTTTTATTGAAATGCAAAAGTTGAAATAGCGATTGTTATACGCGATGAAAAAAAAACCGTGATTTACAATACAATGTTTTACGAAACCAAATTCTGACTATTTATCCACGTTACGTTAACATAAAGAAAATCCATTTAAAAGCTTATTAAAGTCCAAATAAAATATTTCGTTGAATTTGATAAAAATAATAATTAATCCGTCTTCCAGTATTGGCAAAGTTCTTTAGAATAAAAAAAAAATATATATCATTAATGAGCGTATTAATAATTTCCGCAAAGTACAACTAAAGCATTTACCGGCAAATACTGTAGATTCAAAAATTCTAATTTGGGAGAGAAGACTCAAACGCGCTGTCAGCAGCGCTTGGCCTTTGTCAACGACGATAGGTCATGTACAGAATTCCTTGAACTATTTACTCGTAGAAACACAATGAAAGCGAAATTTTTTCCTTTATTTACGTACATCACCTTACGCTTGAACTAAGTACACGGATTAGATATAACTGGCGAGAATCTCATTTATTTTTCAAAATGCGTAAGATGACTTTATTCGCGTTTAAGATAAATTTGAATTTAGAAAATTACTACAGATCATTGATTATGAATTTGAACTTCGGTATATACAACGTTCTATCATGACCGCATTCTAAATGTTGAAACTTATTACTTTAAAACCAAAATAAATTTGTATATGTTAATTCACTTTAAACTTTGTTTTACTGAATTTATAAAATATACTGAAAATTCCGACTTTTTTATTTACATGTTCTTCTTTTCAAAGTCAAAACGTATGAAATAAAAAAATGGATTTTTATTGAACTAACTATCCTAGAAAATTCCGTTTTCGTAAGCTATAGTTTGTGGGATTAGAATAAATTATATATCTTTTTTTAAATCAAAGTATTTTGGTAAAATATCAATGTACGGGAAAAAGTGAAAACCTTTATTAAATCAATATGGTTAAAATAAAATCGAACCTTCAGGGATGATTGACCACACTTCCTCTGATCAGGTGGGCTCCTCTCTCTCTCTCTCTCTCTCTCTCTCTCTCTCTCTCTCTCTCTCTCTCTCTCTCTCTCTCTCTCTCTCTCTCTCTCTCTCTCTCTCTCTCTCTCTCTCTCACTTTCTCTTTATTGTTCCTGCACTCTCAGGCGTCGCACCTATCTCGCACTTGGCACGAGAATGATCGCCGTGTCGCTCAGCGAGCAGAAGCTCGCGTCGAAAAGGGGAAGCGCAACGCCAGCAGCGGTAGCGTATCGATAGTGGGGAGCAGGCAATCGCACGGCCAGATCCTAGTCACATATGTTCGGCTTAACCTTTAGAGGACGGGGATTTGGGTTTACTGTTTTCTCTCACTTTTCTATAGAAATCGAGTTTTTGTGATGTCTCACATCTCAAAACTAACACATGTAAAGGGTCGATCATGGGCATGGCCCGTATAGGGGCCATCCCGTCCTCTAAAGGTTAATGTTGGCGGGGAGCGGAGGGGGGGCGGTGGAGAGGTATTTACACGAGCATTTGATTGACAATATTGCTCTATTTTTTGGTAGTCCTCACAACGTGAGAAGGAAAAATTAAATTCGGTTCAATGAGCTTACAGTTTTAATAAAAATTTACGTTTAAAATTACAAAAACAACCAATAATCCCGTATACAGTATTTAGAATATGTTTTTTTTTTTTTTTTTATTGAAATACAAAAGTTGAAGTAGCGATTGTTATACGTGTTGAAAAAAGAACCGTGATTTACAATGCAATGTTTTACGAAACCAAAATTCTGACTATTTATCCACGTTATCCATTTAAAACGTTTAAAATCCATTTAAAAGCTTATTAAAGTCTAAATAAAATATTTCGTTGAATTTGATAAAAATAATAATTAATCCGTCCTGCAGTATTGGCAAAGTTCTTTAGAATAAAAAAAAAAAAAATATATATCATTAATGAGCGTATTAATAATTTCCGCAAAGTACAACTAAAGCAATTACCGGCAAATACTGTAGATTCAAAAATTCTAATTTGGGGGAGAAGACTCAAACGCGCTGTCAGCAGCACTTCGCCTTTGTGAAGGACGATAGGTCATGTATAGAATTCCTTGAACTATTTACTCGTTGAAACATAATGAAAGCGAAATTTTTTCCTTTATTTACGTACATCACAGTACGCTTGAACTAAGTACACGGATTAGATATAACTGGCAAGAATCTCATTTGTTTTTCAAAATGCGTAAGATGACTTTATTCGCGTTTAAGGCGATGTGTAGCTGAAGAGTTGACTCTACCTTACCGACTTACCCCTTTTTCATAATTTTAATTTTTTTAATCATTAAGGACTAAATATTTCGAAAAAAGGACTTAGATACATTGTAAGTTATCGAATAAAGAATAATCTATTAAGGGGGTCAGACACCTTTACAATTTTCTTCATAAAATGACCTGAAAAAAATTAATTTTCATAATTAGAAATATTTAGAAGTAATATCCTAAAAATATATTCAATTTATGCATGCCCGGTTGAAAATATCAGAGCAGATTTCCGTACTGAAATCCGCCCGGAATTCGGACTGAATTCCGCGGAGAAATCCATGCAGAAATCAGTCCAACAAATCCACCTGGAAATCTACGTGGAAATCTAGGTAAAAATCCAAGCCACGTCGTATCGCGTCTACAACTGCGTTGAAATCCGCGCAGATATCCGTAGGGAAATCTAAATGTTCAGTACGCCTTCATATATGTCCGGATTTCCGCACGGAAATCCATGCTGAAAACAGAATGGTGATTATTAGCTTACGCATTTAGACGGAAATTCGCGCAGAAATCCGCGCGGAAATCGAAGTGATCGGTACGCCTGCATACATGTCCGGATTTCCGCGCGGCAATCCACCTAGAAAACTGAGCAGTGGTTTCGCTTATGCAGGTGCACGGAAATCCACGCGGAAAATCGAAGTGATCAGTACGTCTACATATATATATCTCTGGATGTCCGCGCGAAAATCCACGCGAAAATCCATGTAGAAAACCAGGCGGTGGTATCGCTTATGCAGGTGCGCGGAAATCTACGCAGAAATCCGGACGGATACCTTAGCGATTATTACTTGTCTAGAATACGTCCGGATTTCCACGTGGTAATCCACGCGAAAATCCATGTAGAAAACCGGGAGGGGGTTTCGCTTATCCAGGTGCGCGGAAATCCACGCAGAAATCCGGACGGATATCTAAGTGATTTTTACTTGTCTAGAATACGTTCGGATTTCCACGTGTAAATCCACGCGAAAATCCATGCTGAAAACCGAGCGGGGTTTCGCTTATCCAGGTGCGCGGAAATCCACGCAGAAATCCGGACGGATATCTAAGTGATTATTTATTACTTGTCTAGAATACGTTCGGATTTCCACGTGTAAATCCACGCGAAAATCCATGCTGAAAACCGAGCGGTGGTATCGTTTATGCAGGTGCACGGAAATCTATTCTGAAATCTGCGCGGAAATACAAGTAATTATTAAGCGTCTATATATGTCCTGGATTTCTACGCGGAAATCGAGGTGGAAAACAATGCAGAAATCCATGTAATCATTACGCCTCTAAATGTGTTTGGATATCCGTGCGGAAATCTGTGTGGGAATTCAAGCGTTGGTGTCGTACATACATGTGCACGGAAATCCACGCAGAAATCTGAGCTGAAATGAAAGGAAAGAAAGAAAGAAAGAAGGGATGGTGGGGGCCCCCTCCGTCGCCCCCTACCAGTGAGGTACAGCCTGGCTGGATCACCGTCCAGGAGCCACTTACGTAGAAATGAATCCACGTAGGAGGAGCCTGGGCGATTCCAGTTACCTCTCCTTGAAGAAGGAAATCAGAATAGAGGAAGTTGTGCGTTGCCCTGTGAGGGCATTTCCACACTATCAGAAGTTATAAAGCAAAAACAGTTGTATAGCTGAACTACTATGTGGAGTGTAGAATGGGGAAAAACCACACTAGGAGTAAAAACCCGTGAAATGAAAGGGATGGTTACGCTTCTATATAAACAGTGATAAACAGCAGAAATGTTATTTTTTATAAAAATATACAAAATGTGAATTACATTTCTTTGTAAAAACTAATTAATAGTGAAACAGATTGGAAACAGCGGTAATGTATTTCTTTTGTTTAATTTCCATGTAAACAGCAATAGTTTCAATAGTTTTGGTATCTATTGCTATTAATTCGCTATCTATAGTTCTAATTCTTTTTATTACGTTACAGTCAGTAAAGGTGTCTTCTGTTCTTACTTGCCTACATATTGTGTATTCTTTGCAATTTGTAGAATCAACTATGAACTCAACAATCATAATAAAATTACCATCGTTGGTTTTTGCAAAACTATTATTTGATCTCAAATTATTTATTCTACTAGAATAAAATATGCAATTACTTTTTATCATTCTCATGAACGATGAAGTCGATTCTTCAGAAAGTTGAAGATATTCAATCCATGCTTGATCAGTGTTAGATGGTTTGCCAAAGTATCTGCAGTTAAATAATTTTATTGTTTTTGATGTAATTCTATTATCTAAATGTTTAATAAATTCTAAGACTGGTGACTCTTCGTTCGTTTCTTCAATATACTTTTCTAAAATGATAGAACATTGCTTGAAATCGATATTTCGACAAATTTGGTGAAAGATACCTTTTGCTGCTTTTATCATACGAACAATTTGTCCATTGCCATTTTCGAATCCATAGCCAATGTGACCCCATAGTGGGCCCCAATCGATGACACTTTCAATTAAGTGAGACAGCTGATGAATATTGAATGTCATAGCTCTATTTGAATATAGTTGTTCCGTAACAGAAACAAACTCGTTCAAGCTATGTTCGGCTTGAAGTAATTGTAAATTAGAAATTGATAAGCCCGTTAGAATGTGCAAAGAGTGAACTAAAAGTGCCCAGTGTTTTTTATACTATTCTGGGATTGGCATTTCGTGCAAAACTGGTAAACTGTAAAACATTAGCCAATTTTCCCATTCACGAGATTTCCAATATTCTGTCTTTAATTGATCGAGATAAACGAGAGATCTGAGTCGGTACTTTAATTGACGATAATATTTTGTCAATTGTATTTATGTTCTTCTGACTCAATGAATATGGCATTTGCGAAGTTTCAAGCCAGTATTCAGCAAATTGCTTGCATATGCCCAAAAAAACGCAGTGCATAGCGTCAGGAACAAATCCTCTTATAATATTAAACTTATTCAAATTTAATAATGCTGAGCTTCTCTTAACACCAAATATAGGTCTCACAGAATCTAATGCTTGTGTCATATGCGCAATAGTTTCAATTTCTGTACTTCTTTCAGGAATATCTTCAAGTAATGGATATTTTATTACCTTTCTTGTCTTTTGAAGAACAGCTATACCTGGATGCAAGCACCAGTTACAGCCGTAATGACCGTTAAACTGAACAGTACCTTGCATAGGCGCTCGTGCAACGGAATCAACGCAACAGCACAATCCAAACAATTTTATATTTTTTACTGTGTTACATATCGTACAGGAAATTCCTTCGGTGGATAGGTTATTCATTTCATTGACAAATACCTCCATAAATATATTCATATTTGGCTTGTTTTTACCAAACCATAAAGCCACAGTTATTGGTTGACTGTTTCTAAGTTCAACAGGAACTTCATTTATTATAAGTTGGATAGGCCATATCGAAAATGATGAACTTTTAAATACTGGTGACCCGTCGCTATTGAATGTAAAAGTTGCGTATGAATTTTTGTCATTTAATGGAAGAGATTCTACAAATTGTTGGTACAACAAGCCATCATATATATCTTGTTGTACACCATGAGTACACTGTCTTTCGTTGACAATGAAATCGTAATACTTTTCATTTTTTTCAAGCATATGTTGTACTTCATTACGTATATTTAAGACAACAAAAAAATTAGAATTACTTCCCTTTACTGGAATATGTTTTTCGCAATTTTCACAAAACACAACACGTTCCTCGCGATCGAATCTTTTAAGATAAATATTGCAACTTGGACAAAGAGCATGATATTCAGCTCCATTTGAACTAGTAAACAATTTATTTATCCGATATATGGTTGCAGGTAACACAGGAGCATTAAAAAAGCTATTTATCATTGCACATAAATCTTGTATATCAAAATTTGTTAAACTTTTCTTCAATGCAAATTTAATTATTGCTAATAACATTTCATTCTTACTAACGACTAAAGATGCATCTAATTTATCATTGTAATTATCATCTGTCAATAGGTTTTGTAAATTCGTAAACATTTTTTCAGGTTTATTTGTATCGTAATCTTCTTCAGCTTCAAAAAACCAATCTTCATCGCTATCAGAACAATATCTGTTTTCCTAGAAATGAAAATAGTTTTTTTAAAAATTATAACGATATGAACATACAATTTTGTACAAAAAAATGTATCTAAAGGGGGTACATCTCTCGGAATAAATAAAAAATTAAACATTTTGCAAGATTAGCTTAATGTAAGCGTAATCACATGATTTTAGGAAATGTCTGTGTGTGTGTGTGTGTGTGTGTGTGTGTGTGTGTGTGTGTGTGTGTGTGTGTGTGTGTGTGTGTGTGTGTGTGTGTGTGTGTGTGTGTGTGTGTGTGTGTGTGTGTGTGTGTGTGTTGTACGTATACCGCTTTATCTCCGGAACCAAGCGGTCGATTTTAACCGGGTGGGGCTCATTTTTTTTGTTTTTTCATTCTGAATTCGGGAAGAAAACTATTTTTTATGATTCATAGATTCGTTTTTGTTTTATGTCGAATTTTTCATTTTCGAAAAATTTATTTTTGTTTTTTTTTAATGATTGGATTTAAATTTTATAATCAGATGGGTAGCGTTCGAAAGAGGATAAAAAAACCTACATTTTCAAAAAAAAAAGAAAATTCTCTAGCTATCACGGTTCTTTTGATATTAACAAAAACTTGTTTTTTTTTTAAAAAGATCATAACTCCCAATCTAAACGGTCAATTTTTTGGAGAAAAATCATGATAATGCAGAAAATAAGTACCTATAATCTGTAAAAATTTGGATCAATTCTTTTGATTAGTTTTTGAGAAAAAAAATGAAATATGAAAAAAATTAGTTTTCGTTGTCGCTCGATAACTGGAGTAAAATTGACTTAATCGCTTCAAAATTCCCCGTAGAGGTAGATTTTGTATACCTCTCGGCTAAGTTCGTTGGGCAAAATGATTGGTCCATAAATTTCGGAGATATTTGAGGTTAAAATTTTTTTAACCTTTTTTTTAAATCGTAATATCTCGAGAACGGTTTTATGTATCTGAATCAGATGGGTGTCATTCGAAAGAGAATTAAAATGTCTACATTTCCCAAAAAAAAATTTATTTCTAGCTATCACGGTTCTTTTGTTATTAGGAAAAACGTAAAGCTTGAAAAATGAAGAAAATGAGTTTTGTATATCCAACGATTGCGGGAGTTAAATTGTCTGAAGAGAGTACCCCCGGTAAGTAGCTAGTTAAGCGAGTGCACATGCGCGTTCCTAACCTCTAATGTTGCCCTGCTAAAAATAGCCGATAGGAATATATTAAAATCGATTGAATTTTAATCGACTTTTATTGATTTTAATACACTCAATCGTTTTCCCATATTTTCTCGATTCAAGCTTAATCGACTTAAATCGATTTGAATCTCAATAATATTCAATAAGCAATTTACTTATTGATTTTAATTGAGTTTAAAGTTATTTTAATTTACTTTGTACTGAATCATTTTTAATACGATAAATAAGGTCTGATATTTTATTAATTAGAATCGACTTTAATACCAATAACATTGAATGAGCAATTTATGTATTGATTTCAATCGAGTTTAACCTCATTCAATTTATTTTCGTCTCTATCAATTTCAATAAGAATAATGAAATGTGATATTTTATTAATTTGAATCGATTTTAATACCAATAAAATTCAATGAGCAATTTATGTATTGATTTCAATCGAGTTTAACCTAATTCGATTTATTTTATTCTCTATCAATTTCAATAAGAATAATAAAATGTGATATTTTATTAATTTGAATCGACTTTAATACCAATAAAATTCAATGAGCAATTTATGTATTGATTTCAATCGAGTTTAACCTAATTCGATTTATTTTATTCTCTATCAATTTCAATAAGAATAATAAAATATGATATTTTATTAATTTGAATCGACTTTAATACCAATAAAATTCAATAAGCAATTTACGTATTGATTTGAATCGAGTTTAACCTCATTTGATTTATTTTCGTCTCTATCAATTTCAATAAGAATAATAAAATGTGATATTTTATTAATTAGAATCGACTTTAATACCAATAAAATTCAATGAGCAATTTATGTATTGATTTCAATCGAGTTTAACCTCATTCGATTTATTTTCGTCTCTATCAATTTCAATAAGAATAATGAAATGTGATATTTTATTAATTTGAATCGACTTTAATACCAATAAAATTCAATGAGCAATTTATGTATTGATTTCAATCGAGTTTAACCTAATTCGATTTATTTTATTCTCTATCAATTTCAATAAGAATAATAAAATGTGATATTTTATTAATTTGAATCGACTTTAATACCAATAAAATTCAATGAGCAATTTACATATTGATTACAATCCAGTTTAATCTAATTCGATTGATTTTCGGCTGTATCAATTTCAATACGAATACTGGAACGTGATATTTTATTAATTTGAATCGACTTTAGTACCAATAATATTCAATGAGCAATTAACGTATTGATTTCAATCGAGTTTAACCTAATTCGATTTATTTTATTCTCTATCAATTTCAATAAGAATAATAAAATATGATATTTTATTAATTTGAATCGACTTTAATACCAATAAAATTCAATAAGCAATTTACGTATTGATTTGAATCGAGTTTAACCTCATTTGATTTATTTTCGTCTCTATCAATTTCAATAAGAATAATAAAATGTGATATTTTATTAATTAGAATCGACTTTAATACCAATAAAATTCAATGAGCAATTTATGTATTGATTTCAATCGAGTTTAACCTCATTCGATTTATTTTCGTCTCTATCAATTTCAATAAGAATAATGAAATGTGATATTTTATTAATTTGAATCGACTTTAATACCAATAAAATTCAATGAGCAATTTATGTATTGATTTCAATCGAGTTTAACCTCATTCGATTTATTTTATTCTCTATCAATTTCAATAAGAATAATAAAATGTGATATTTTATTAATTTGAATCGACTTTAATACCAATAAAATTCAATGAGCAATTTACATATTGATTACAATCCAGTTTAATCTAATTCGATTGATTTTTGGCTGTATCAATTTCAATACGAATACTGGAACGTGATATTTTATTAATTTGAATCGACTTTAGTACCAATAATATTCAATGAGCAATTAACGTATTGATTTTAATCGAGTTTAACCTAATTCGATTTATTTTCGGCTGTATCAATTTCAATTCGAATACTGGAATGTGATATTTAATCATTTTTAATCGACTTTAATACCAATAAAATTTAAGAAGTCATTTTCGTATTGTTTTTAATTGATTTTAACGTAATTTTGATTCACGCTCAATTTATCCATAACTTTGATAATAAACGATTTAATCTATACTTACGACTGTATTTACTGTATTTTCCTCGGTATTGGATCATGTATGAATTTGAACGAATTACGAATTACATAAAATGGGGCAAATACAGATTACAACTGATTAAAACCCATTAAGAAATAATAGGTTTACTCTATTTAATTGGTTTTAATCCATTTTAATCAGTTTTCAACGATCTTAATCGATTTCATACGAAAAAAAAATCAACAAGATTCATTTTATACCTTTACTGTATTTCAATCGTGTTTGGTAAAGAACATAAGTAACGAGCATTCTTGGCATTTATCAATATTAATTTTTGTTTTACATCATTTATAGATATTATCAGGCTTGGTTTTTCTTCTTCACATTTTATTTTTGTTATATGATTAACACCTGGGAAAGGATTATCTGTAAATACTTCAATTACAGCTATAGTCAAGTAGCAGAGTGTATTTACTTTTAAAATTTTTATTATACGTCCAAACTGTTTTGACTTAAGTTGTACAACTGTGTCATCTGTTTTACTTGCCTGTTTATACTGTATACTGTGATGAATAGTACCCTGGAATGCACACTTTTTATAACTCAAACATTTACCTATTCCATCTACTTTTGTTAAAGAACTTCGACCAAAATAAGTAACGTTTTCGTCAGTTTTTTCAAAAAATGTTGTTAATCTTTTGGGAGTGAATAACTTCATGCAATAAGCAGCTACATCTTTTGATGCTCCAATGTCTTCGGTATTTCCAGTCTTAAAACTTAATAATTGTAAACTTTTCCGGCACATCTGCCTATCCATACCCTTTGGTCCATTTACAAATTTTTTTAGCGTATAAATATTGCTTTCAGGAGGAAAAGCTGAATTCGCCCATAAAGGTCCAGTTTTTCTTATAGATTTTACGACATGAAACAATACATGAACATTAAAGGTCATTGTTGTTTTACCATACAACATTTCATAATGACAAACGAATGTTATAAGAGATAATTCACACTTTACTAGTTCTTCTTCTGAGATTTCCCTTTTTAATAAAATATATGCACTTTCAACTAGTAAACTATAGTGTTTCAAAGCATCTTCATGTAGAACTGATTGTAGACATGACAAGCTAAAACATAGCAGCCACGACTTTAATTCCGAAGCTTTAGGTTTTGCTGACCCTCCTATGATTCCGCTTCTCGGTAGTCTATGTATATCATGCGTTGGGGTAATATTCAAATATCTATTTTCAATATATGCTACAGATTTTTTATCAATTTTATACTCGGAATTTCCATTTTTCCACTCGTTCCAAAGTTGGTAAGTTACACCTAGAAGTAAACTATGCATATATTCATAAGAAAAAGACCATACCATATCAAAATGTGGAATGTCTTTTAAACATGATGAACCTTTTACACCTCTCCAAATTTTTCCTAATTGAATAGCTTGTTTTACGTCTTCTTCGTGGCTCTCAGTTGTTCTATCAATGCTAGTTTGTTCAGCCAGATATCTTATTCCATGTGCTTCGTGTATATAGGTGCCTTCTTGGTAACACCAACTACACCCGGAATACCCATTAAATAAAATTCTGTTTTGCAGAATAGGATGGCAAACAGAATCAACAACGCAACTCAAAATACAAAATTTAAATAAAATTTTTATCCCATTCCTTTTTATGAGGATTCCATGATTGTATAAATCATGAGTTTCCTCGACAAATTTTGATAAATATAAATTTAGCAAGTCACTTCGTGGTTCTTTCTTAACCAGTAATATTCCACCCAACAGTATGAAACGAAATCTTAGTTTTGGTGAAAGGTCATTTAAGTATAATTGTAATGGCCAAAACGCAGTTTTACCACTTCTAGTTAATGGTGCTCCATCGGTATTAAAATTCAAAGTTACCATATAATTATTATACTGCTGATCGCTGTTGGAAGTTTCCACAATTTTCCTAAAGATTTCACTATTGTGAACATCTTTAATACTACTATTATTAGAAATCGAATCATCATTATGTGTTTGACGTACATTATTTAAAATATCATTCAAAATAATTTCATTTGACAGCAATTTTTTTATTTGATAAGATAAATTTATAGAAATAAAATAGTTCGGTGAATTAGCAGTAATATTATTAATTTTTTCACAATTTTGGCATAGAGAATTATGTTTTTTTAACTTTTGATTTCCCTTAATAGTATGAATAATTTTCGCAGAGCAATTACTACAATAGTAATGGTAAGTCATATTTTCATTTTGAGCTGAAAAACATTTATTCATAATATATTTCGAAAGATTTAGATTTTGGAATTCCGGTCCAGCGCAACGTTCTAGAATGTGAACAAATTCTAATCGTCCTTCATCACTGATATTATATCTCAAGGAATATGCAGTGCTCAATATAATTATGTCTCGTACGGTGAGTCCTGACTGTTGAAACATTATTTTATCAAAACAATAGTGTCCATTACCGTCGTTTCTTAAATTATTATCAGAATCATTGTCACTACTTTGAGATTCAGAATCATCATCATTTTCACTTTCGTCTTCTGTTTCTTTTTCACTTTCAGTTTCCATTATGCCACTTGTATTTTTAAATAATTCATCGTCATCAGTCTCGCTATTATAGATATCCACCATCACATTATCAAATAAATTATTTTCGTTCTTCTTATCACAATCATTTTCCACAATGTCCTGTGCACCGTCATCATTTTGACCAGAAGCATGTCTTTCAAGTAATTCCGAACCACCTAACAAATACAAATTTATGAACCCGTTATATGAAAATAATAATTGTAATAAAATGTAAGAAAATGTAATAATTTATATGTAAAACCATTGGTTTTTGGACATTTCTTAACGGTTTATACACTTTATTACATTATTTAAGATTTTTATACGTTCCTGACTGGAAAAAGTTGATAGAATAAGTCAATATAATAGATTTCGTATTGACTTAAATGGTGAATCTTAATTCCACTTTTTTGCAATAGCACTCGATAAAATGCGACTAAATCGATAAAGGTCGATAAAAATCGATGAAATTTCAAGATCTTGGGATAATTTTTCATATCGAGTCGTATCGACTTATATTGACTTCTATCGATTTTATCGCATTTTATCATGTTCTAATGCAAAAACTGGAATTATAGGATTCACCGGATTGGAATCGAAAGAGATTTTATCGACTTTGATGAAGTATAAGTTATGTATTTCTATCGATTTCTATGAACTTTTTTCAGCAGGGTAATTTCCTAGCATAAATCAGCAAAAAGGTGTAAGAAAATGTAAGAAAGGTAGTTTAATGCTGAATTTCGGACATGTTTTACATCTTTTTACAGTTATTTGCACTTTCTTAACATTTCCGTACACTTTTGTACGAATTAGGGTGTCTTAATATCCGTAAAAACTTACAGTTTTCTACATTTACTTACACTTTTTTTGCATTTTTTTTACATTTTACAATTTTCTACACTTTCCTACAGTTCATAAAATTTTTATTAACGAGAAATAGTATATTAGAAACATCTGAAACATTCTTTATCATGCTCTCGTGGTGCGTATACGATTTTTTTTTCTGGAATGGCTGAAAATACAACCGTATGTCGGTACACGGATAGAATTTTTCAGGAAAAATTACCGTGAAATTCACGGCAATCAGAGAATACCCCAATTCTCTGGGAATTTTTACTGTTGTCACGGTAATTTTTACCCGAAATCACTGTAATTTTTACCGTGATTCACGGTAAAAATTACCGTAAAAACAGTAAAAATTACCAGGAATTTGGTTGTCCCCTGATTGCCGTGAATTTCACGGTAATTTTTCCCGAAAAATTCTATCCGTGCAGCAAATGCAGTACTTTCGGCCCGCCCAAAAAATCTATAAATATATAAAAAAGGACAGAAAGTGTAGAAAATATAAAAAACCGCTGCCAATTCATTGGCATGTAACTTCCTCTAATTCAATTTATTGTTCTTATATGTATAGTATATAGTTCAAATATAAAATATGTTTACTCATTCTAGGGTAAGAGTCCCTATTAGTGTGCCTGTCCCTATTTGTGTGCTTTTTTAGTTAAACAATTCACACAAAAAAGTATATGGAAATAATTAAATGAAATAATTTTTATAGTAAAATTAAAGTATTTCTTCATATTTAAAAAATAAAGAAATTGTATTTCAAATCTTTTAAAGCATAGTTTATACATTTTTAAAAAATCATCTTTCGACTTCCAGTAATTTATCGTATTCTCTTATGAAAAATTCTTAGAAATCATAACTTATTCTAAGTGAATAAATAGCTTATTAGAACTATTTACTTCAAATAAAGTGTACGTTATGCAATAAAAATAGTTTATTTAGCAATACATCAGTGAAATAAGTATATTTAAAACTTTTTCTTTATTTTATAAGTGAAATCCACTAATAGGGTCAACTATTAAGACTTGTCCGCATGTGTGTGAATTGTCATGAGCTCCAACACGATCGTGAACCTAACCTTCTTTTAGCCTCGACGTGATGCGGCTACATCTTCGATTAAAATTGATCACTAACCCTAATTACTGTTGAAAAATATTAAATTAATCATAAAATAAATTTTTACTACTCCACCTCTTTCAAAATTTAAAAGAATCATAACCTATAATTCTTTCAATAATTTCAAAAGGCATATTAATGCAGGGCTCACACATAGGGACAGGCACACAAATCGGGGGCACACAAATACATTCAGTGAGAGCTGTCAGGGCACACAAATAGAGACAAAATCATGATTTTTTATTTTACGTATATTTATATTAAATACGTTTGTATTCATATAAATAAAAATACCACGAGGAAAAGAAAAAGCCTAACTATTTGACTAAATTTCCAGTTAAGGAAATAAAAATTATATCGCTCTGTATTTCCTGTATAACTAAATGTTTTCTCTTCATGGCACACTAATCGGGACTCTTACCCTACTCGTTTTCAGATGATTTAAAAATTCATTAATATCAAGGAGCGCGGGAGCGCTCCGAAGGCAAGTATAGAAGAGCCTTAGGCGTGACCGCGCGATGATATACATTGAAATGGATGTACGAGAAAATCAATACACTTATATACCTATTGCGTTAGTTTCAACTATATAACATATCCCTTTTAATCGAAAGCCATTTCATTACTATACACAAATCAAAAGATTTTATTTAAAAAGATTATCTCGTTTAAAAGATATAGAGAGCTGAATTTTTTTATGTCCACTTTCCGATTCTAAATTTTCTCCATAGTTTCAGACTCTCATCCGGTGTTGCGACTTCCTGTCACGTGACCTACACACACACACACACACACACACACACACACACACACACACACACACACACACACACACACACACACACACACACACACACACACACACACACACACACACACACACACACACACACACCCACACCCAGACACACACACACACACACACACACACACACACACACACACACACACACACACGCCCATCATAACGACCTAACCTTACGCATCTCTCAACATATAACATATATATATATATATACATACACACAATATCACGGATGATTGTTTATAGTATAGGTATATATATTCGTTTCAATAATCAAAGATCTGATGAAGTCGACTGACGTAAAGAATAAAAGAATTTATTTACGAGCATCAATGAGGCAACAACATTTTTTAGATAAGTATTAAAATGACTAAATGTTAAATAGTAATTTTTTAAAGATTTGATACTTTGTGAAAATTTTTATTTACAGATAAGTAGTCAAGATTAATATATATTCAAAGATCTCAAGTAGTCAACTGGTTATCGAAGAATTCATCTTCCCTTGTCTTATATATATATTCCCGTGTCTGGGCGATGACGACCTAACCTTACACATCTTTACACACACAGATGTTACAAATGTTATCATATCGTCGTGAGTTAGTTTAAAATTAAAATTAATTAATTATTCAAAGATCTCAAGTAGGTAAGTGGTGACAGAAGAATTCATCTATTCATATATCAATCAACGGGGTTTTATTAGATAAGTATTGAACAGCAAAATGTTAAATGGCTACAATCATTTTTAAAAAATTGATAATTTTTGTGAATTTTTTTATATTTACAGATTATACAAGATTTGTTTACAGTCATTGAAATTTGATGAGGTGAAGAATATTTATTGATATATACGTACTACAATATAATTTATGATGCCGATTTGAAATATTGGTTTGAGCGTTGGTTTAAAAAGCATCGTGTCATCTTTAAAAAACTTAGCCGATATCAGTGTTGTGCATATTTATTCAAGTGCCAATGAAAAAATTATGTCTAATGAACATGGAAATACGGAAAAGGGGAAAAATGATGTGTTATTGCGAAAATTTCAAGGAATGTAAGTGCTCAGTTAATCTATTTTATGACTTTCTCATGGTAGGAGATGTCAAAATGTTTCAGAGACGTTTTTAGTACATATTTTTCTATACAAGATTCAGATAATAATAATGCTTAATTCATCAACTGGTTGTGTTTTTAATCCCAGGGTGGAAGACGTCAAAAGTTTGATCTATACAAGAAAATATCAAGAAAGTTTTTAGTGATGATTCTCAGTTCATAAACTGGTCGTATAATATATACAAACAATGAAGAAAGAAGATGTAAAATAAGTGTAAAATAAACAATGGAAATTTTTTTAGTATACAGAAACTAAAAGATTATGCCAAATAGGAAAAGCGAAATGGATGTGTTATATTGTGAAAATTTAAAAAATAAAAGTGCTCAGTTATTCTCGTGTATGATTTTCCCAGGGTGGAAGACGTCAAAAGTTTCATCTATACAAGAATATCAATAAAGTTTTTAGTGATTCTCGCAGTTCATAAACTGGTCGTATAATATACAAAAAATGAAGAAAGAAGATGTAAAATAAGTGTAAAATAAAAAATGGAAATTTTTTTAGTATACAGAAACTAAAAGATTATGTCAAATAGGAAAAGCGAAAAGGATGTGTTATATTGTGAAAATTTAAAAAAATAAAAGTGCTCAGTTATTCTCGTGTATGATTTTCCCAGGGTGGAAGACGTCAAAAGTTTGATCTATACAAGAATATCAAGAAAGCTTTTAGTGATTCTCAGTTCATAAACTGGTTGTATAATATACAAACAATGAAGAAAGAAGATGTAAAAAAAGTGTAAAATAAACAATGGAAATTTGTTTAGTATACAGAAACTAAAAGATTATGTCAAATGAGAAAAGCGAAAAGGATGTGTTATATTGTGAAAATTTCAAAAAATAAAAGTGCTCAGTTATTCTCGTGTATGATTTTCTCAGGGTGGAAGACGTCAAAAGTTTGATCTATACAAGAATATCAAGAAAGTTTTTAGTGATTCTCAGTTCATAAACTGATTGTATAATGTACAAACAATGAAGAAAGAAGATGTAAAAAAAAAGTGTAAAATAAACAATGGAAAATTTTTTAGTATACAGATTACAGATAGAAAGAAATATCGGCTATGTATGAAATGACTTGTTTTTGTAACATAAAAGCCATGAGGTTTTTCAGTGAAATATATTTGTCGACTTTTATGGAAGTAAAAGTATATGCTGAACAATTAATTATATGTAAGTACATTCAAGTTGTTCACTGCAAATCAAACAAATGAAAGTTGTGAAATCAATTATCAATAGTCAAGTAATGCAAACAACTCTCGGAAACTACTGTATGACTGTTCTCAGAAATGTATTAAAATTTGTTCATCTTTCTATACAAATTAAACACGAGAAAGTACTGAAATAATATAAAACTTTCTACGAAAGTATAAAAAAGGCAAGTATAGACGTTCTTTCTGTATAATCTATAAAATAATAATATTTATGATTTTTTAAAAGGAATCAAATAAATACCAGTGAAAAAGTCTTTTACTTCTTTGAGTCATTGTATGCTGAACAAATTATATGTTAGTAAGTACATTCAAATTGTTCACTGCAAATCAAACAAATGAAAGTTGTGAAATCAATTATCGATAGTCAAGTAATGAAAAAACTCTCGGAATCAACTGTATGATTGTTCTCAAAAATGTATTCAAATTTGTGCATTCTTCTATACAAATTAAACACAAGAAAGTACTGAAATCAATTTATTGTAGTCAAGTAACCGTAAGTTAACTTGACTGACATATTTGTGCATTCTCCTATACAAATTAAACACAAGAAAGTACTGAAATCAATTTATTGTAGTCAAGTAACCGTAAGTTAACTTGACTGACATAATAGAACTTTTAGTACCTTTTGTGTAAAATTACATTTTACGCCCACGTTGTAACTTCAAAAATATTTAGCCAGCGGGCATAAAGTACTACTTAACGCCTAACAAGCGCAATAGCTCACATACTCCTACAAAACTTTATAGAACCTACGCACTTTACGCCCGTGTCGGTGAAAATTATTTTAATTATATAACTATTATGCCTTCCTTTTATTTCTAAAATTCATAAGAATTTTATCAGATATTTACGAAAAGTTAAAGCCTATATAAAAAAATTACATAGTTACCAACACATCCCCATTTTTCATTATTCTTTCTCAATTTTGAAATTTCTATAATATTACGCATCTTGGGAGGACAATAGAAGTCTATATAGAGCTGCTCTAGCAGTGGTGGTCCCCCAATCTCCCATACATACTTGGCGGGCCCGACGGTTTGCAGTTTACCGGTGGGCTTTGTAGTATTCTACATTTACAAATGTAGAATACTTACTAAATTTTTGCATAAATTGATTAACAATGTTTATACCTATAAGCCCACTATAAATAATAACATTGGCTCTAATTTTTAATTGATACCGCTTAAATATTATAATATCCCTATACAAGTGCATAATCTCATGATTTACTTTCATTACCCTAAATATTTTTCCTTGTGTCCGTCTTTTTTAAGTGGGAATGAGATAAAAAATGCATATAAATTTATAGTTTACTCAAAAGTGCTTTAGATTTTATTAACCATTTTGTAAGCCACCTATTTTAATTTTCATCCTTTTACCGTGTGTAAATATCATACACAAGATCTCATATGAGTATTTCAGACATCAGATCGCATGTGAGATATCATATATTAATGTCATCTGCAATTTTACTTATTACGGGATCTCAAATGAAATCTCGTAAGAGATCTGATGTCCGATATTCTCATACGAGATCTGATGTCCGATATTCTCATGAGATCTCATATGATATTATCATGCGTGTTTGCACTTTCTATTTAAAAACAGAGTAATAAATTCAATACGGATCAGTATTTAATATGTAGAAGCAACCCATTTATATATTTTATCTGACCTTAAACATATTCATAGAATATTTATATGAAAATGACCATGTCTACACCTTAAACTGCAAACCGTCGGGCCCGCCAAGTATGTATGGGAGATTGGAGGACCACCACTGCTAGAGCAGATCTATATAGACTTCTATTGTCCTCCCAAGATGGGTAATATTATAGAAATTTCAAAATTGAGAAAGAATAATGAAAAATGGGGATGTGTTGGTAACTATGTAATTTTTTTATATAGGCTTTAACTTTTCGTAAATATCTGATAAAATTCTTATGAATTTTAGAAATAAAAGGAAGGCATAATAGTTATATAATTAAAATAATTTTCACCCACACGGGCGTAAAGTGCGTAGGTTCTATAAAGTTTCGTAGGAGTATGTGAGCTATTGCGCTTGTTAGGCGTTAAGTAGTACTTTATGCCCGCTGGCTAAATATTTTTGAAGTTACAACGTGGGCGTAAAATGTAATTTTACACAAAAGGTACTAAAAGTTCTATTATGTCAGTCAAGTTAACTTACGGTTACTTGACTACAATAAATTGATTTCAGTACTTTCTTGTGTTTAATTTGTATAGAAGAATGCACAAATTTGAATACATTTTTGAGAACAATCATACAGTTGATTCCGAGAGTTTTTTCATTACTTGACTATCGATAATTGATTTCACAACTTTCATTTGTTTGATTTGCAGTGAACAATTTGAATGTACTTACTAACATATAATTTGTTCAGCATACAATGACTCAAAGAAGTAAAAGACTTTTTCACTGGTATTTATTTGATTCCTTTTAAAAAATCATAAATATTATTATTTTATAGATTATACAGAAAGAACGTCTATACTTGCCTTTTTTATACTTTCGTAGAAAGTTTTATATTATTTCAGTACTTTCTCGTGTTTAATTTGTATAGAAAGATGAACAAATTTTAATACATTTCTGAGAACAGTCATACAGTAGTTTCCGAGAGTTGTTTGCATTACTTGACTATTGATAATTGATTTCACAACTTTCATTTGTTTGATTTGCAGTGAACAACTTGAATGTACTTACATATAATTAATTGTTCAGCATATACTTTTACTTCCATAAAAGTCGACAAATATATTTCACTGAAAAACCTCATGGCTTTTATGTTACAAAAACAAGTCATTTCATACATAGCCGATATTTCTTTCTATCTGTAATCTGTATACTAAAAAATTTTCCATTGTTTATTTTACACTTTTTTTTACATCTTCTTTCTTCATTGTTTGTATATTATACAATCAGTTTATGAACTGAGAATCACTAAAAACTTTCTTGATATTCTTGTATAGATCAAACTTTTGACGTCTTCCACCCTGAGAAAATCATACACGAGAATAACTGACCACTTTTATTTTTTGAAATTTTCACAATATAACACATCCTTTTCGCTTTTCTCATTTGACATAATCTTTTAGTTTCTGTATACTAAACAAATTTCCATTGTTTATTTTACACTTTTTTTACATCTTCTTTCTTCATTGTTTGTATATTATACAACCAGTTTATGATTTAAAATTCCATGCAATTAAGGTATAGTTCACCTGCCGATAATCCGATCTTTAAAAAAATGATGGATTTTTTATCATATCAATTTATTCGTGATTTAGTTGATTGGGCTGTAGCAGTTAATGCGTTATGCTAGGTTACAAAAACAAAAGTGACAAAAACTTTTGTTGAAATTACAGCATACGAAGCGCGCTGAAACATGGCTATAGTTTAAAAACTATCCTAATATCGTAGCATCCAATATATAGCATGGCTATAGTTTAAAAACTATCCTAATAACTTGTTTTTTTTCATTTTTCAATTTTCTTGTTTTTGTTAATAATAAAAGAACCGTGATAGATAGAATTTTTTTTTATTAAATATAGATTTCAATTCGCTTTCGAATACTAGCCATCTCATTGAGATACATAGAGCCGTTCTCGAGAAAATACAATTTGAAAAAAAAACAGGTTAAAAAAGTTTTGACAGCAAATATCTCTGAAATTTATGTACCAATCATTTTGTCTAAAGAACTCAGCTATAAGGGCTATCCAAAATCTATCCCCACAAGAAATTTTAAAGCAATTAAGACAATTTAACTCCCGCAATCGTTAGATTTACAATACTCATTATCTGCAATTTTTAAGTTTTACGGTTTTGCTAATAAAAAATGAACCGGGATAGCTAGAAATAAACCTTTTTTTTTGGAAATATAGGTATTTTAATTTTCTTTCGAATGACACCCATCCCATTCTGATGCCGTTTTTTTTATCGAGACCTCCTCCATTTATTTATTTATCACGATTATTAAATCGTAACACTATATACTAAGAAAATATTTTATGAATTTTTTGAGATTTTTTTATCGTTTTATTGTAGAGAAAAATAAATGTGAACAATAAGAATTTAATATGTGTTCTTATGGCAAGTGAACGTTTTAATACCACATAATTGTTATTAAATGTTGAAAAATGAAATAAAAATTCTCAGCAGTTGAATTAAAGTTTTTGTAACTATTATAGCGGAAGATCAAAGGAATCCATAGTTTATTTCTATTCGAAATTAATTAATTTAATAAAATTTGACATCCGCTAATCGTTGACAATACACTTTCGACATAATTCGAGATAACCTATAAGCATTTGGGTTTTTCACCGCACCCGCTCAGACCCTGACAAACGCCCTTAATATGTAAAAAAATGTGTAGAAAAACTGTAAAAAAAAATGTAAGAAAATAGAAAAAGTTATTATAATAAAGTGTATTAATAAATGTAAAAAAGTGAAAAACCCTACAATCAAATGTTAATATAAGTATAAAAAAAACTTTAATAAAATTTTGATAAACGTAAAAAACTGTAAAAGAATTTTTAAATCCAATGGTTTTCGGACCAATAGTTTAATTATTATTCATACGGTTTTGTAATTTTCGTACATTTCTTTTCTTCATTAGAGAAATCGTAATTAAAAAGTTTATTATGTATACATGCTATCGATTATGGAATAATATAAATACTATTAAACTTTTTTTTACCATCAGATTCGCTTTGTGACTGAGAAGAATTGTCATCTTTATTAGCTAATTCATGTAGTTTAAGATTACTAAATTCGTATTTTTTTTTTAGTTCGATCAGAAACTTCATGAGGCTCATAATTTTTATATAACGGTCGCTTGTATCGTATCCTTTTTCTTGTTGGTTCTACATCTGTTGTAGAGCTGGTGTCCTTATCATTATTACTATTATTAGTTTCACTATTATTATCGCTCATTTTATATAATATATTTAAAATTGATCCATATAACTAATATTCTTTAAAAAAATAATACAAAATACTTGAACTACTAAAATTAACGATATTGTAGGTAATATAATATACCTGTTTTTTTTTTGTTTCTTATAATATTCTGTTCCTTATATATTCTGCATACTTCACATGTGTTTATATACACCTATATATAGTGGCGCTGCTATTGGTGGACAAAAATTGTAACTGATCCTATATGGAAATAACACCAAGGACTAAGGAGAAGCACCGCGGACATTAGATGTTTTCACATATTAGAGTTCCTTTGTCTCGATCGACAAATTTGTTTGACGCCAGAACATAAAGGCTATATATATAGTAGCTAGGATATTTTGAACTGATTTACTGATGAATTTTTGATTTTGCGAATTTATTCTTGGTGTTCGATCTGTATGTAATTGCGTTGATATATATATATATATATATATATATATATATATATATATATATATATATATATATATATATATATATATATATATATATATATATATATATATATATATATATATATATATATATATATATATATATATATATATATATATATATATATATATATATATATATATATATATATATATATATATATATATATATATATATATATATATATATATATATATATATATATATAAAAAATACTATGTAATAAAGTACATATAAATTACTTTATCAAATATATTACGTATATATTACGTGTTTAACCTTAATTTATTAATACTATGTATAATATATACAATATTATACCACAACATAGTATAACCAGACAATATTTTTACCGTGTATATATATATATATATATATATATATAAAAAATACTATGTAATAAAGTACATATAAATTACTTTATCAAATATATTACGTATATATTACGTGTTTAACCTTAATTTATTAATACTATGTATAATATATACAATATTATACCACAACATAGTATAACCAGACAATATTTTTACCGTGTATATATATATATATATATATATATATATATATATACACGGTAAAAATATTGTCTGGTTATACTATGTTGTGGTATAATATTGAATATATTATACATAGTATTAATATATTAAGGTTAAACACGTAATATATACGTAATATATTTGATAAAGTAATTTATATGTACTTTATTACATAGTATTTTTTAAATACTTAAATTTTAAAGATTAAACATAAGGTAAACATAAGGTAATTAATAGTTTTTATCAAACATCTTTTGGTTATGTGATTTTATTAAAATCTTATAATGTTATAATTATAAAATATAAAATATTTTTATTTCATACACTCTACAGGTTATATTTTATTATATTGAGAAACAGCTTACAATATGGCATTTGCATACGTCAAATTTTTGGAGGGCAAATATGCAGGCATTAAAAAAAAAGTACCTGTTTCAAATATCGACTACAAATTTAATGGCTTAAATTTTAGTGACAGAAAAAAGTATGTAGTACGATGTGACAATGATGTACATAAGGCCCAAATAATTTTAATGAAAGGTAAGATATGTATGATTATTAAACCATATTTATATATAGATATACATTATACATATGATTAAAATAAAATATTCTCATTTACAGCTTCTGAAAAAGAAATTGATGAAGCAATTGCCTTAACATCAAAGTCTCGAACACGCATGAGACCATCTGCGCAGCTGGTAACAGCCACTGGATCAGACAGTGCAGATGATGTAAATCATGGTCCGTCATCGTCAAAGATGGCTAAAATCTCTTCTTGCAGTAAGGATAAGGTGCAGATATTTTTAATATGGTAGCAAATTGCAAGTATAAGTAACGTTGGGATTAAACTGACAAATAATCATTCAATTATATTATAGGAACAAAGATTAAAGAAGTATGCTAGCATTATTAATATCAAGAAAGAGATACTTGAAGATTTCATAAGCAATAAAAAGGTTTGACGGACAAATATATTTATATTTTATTATAATATTCAATTTTTATACAATTATATTAAAGTGAAATTAACAGCTAGATTCAGTACAGAATGCATATAATGTTGGATACAAAAACTGTTATGACTGCGGGCAAAAGTTTTACAAGTTTTTGATTTTACAGCAATTTACACATATATTTGATTCATGATAAGAATCTTTCTTTCGAAGCTTTTCAGATTTTGGTACCAGACCTTTCAAAAACTTTCTCCACCTACTCGAGGAGTTTAACCACAGGCTTGTTTAAATAATTACTGCAATCTGTTGCTTTTAAGATGGTCTTATACCTATAGTGGCTTCAGAGGCCAAAATGAACTATAAAAAAAAGAAAAATGTCAAACTTTAAAAAATGAAATTTTGATAAATAAGCCTGCAAAGAAAAATATCATAAAGCTTAAAAAATAATCAGCCATTTGATTCCCAAGCTTTTCCTTCTAGAAACTCACCTTCCTTTATATCAGTTGTCTGTTCTCCCGTACAGAATGGTTAAAACAGAAGCTTTGGCCTTGCATGTATCCGTTCCATTAATATTGCTAAGCTAGAAACATTAATTCGTTCTATTAAAAGCTACGGCTCACTTTGTCCTTCTTTTGTACTTTTGATTCACACACTTTTGAATCACTTTTTATTACATTGTACTGAGTTGGATTATTATTAATAATACTAAGATAAATGTAAAATATGCCCCAAGTCTTTTGAAATAGAAAATCCCAATCATCCAAAATCGAAACATAAAAAACCATCACTGTCTTAGACAAAACTACATAAATACATAAAAGCCGCTGAGCTGTCGACTGAGCTTATAGTTTTATATATAGGTATATACAAAAGGAGTATTAATATATAGTAATTTACTGTCAAATTTCAGTCACTTTACTGAAAAGAAATGGAAAATTGTCACAACTCAAAAGACGATTCTACTTGATTTCAAATTCCAGAATATAATTTACATTATTTTTATAATAAATACCGTATGTAAATTAAATTATTTTTTTTATAATTCTTATACTAATAAGTCTTAAATAATGTTTAATATTTAAAAACATACAAGTAAACGTGTTCCCATATATATCAGAGATCTATAAAAAAGGAAAAAAAAAAAAGAAAATCAATTTTTTCGTCACTAAAACTAGTTTTTTATGTTCAGAATAATATATATACAATTCAAAAATTTAATAAAAGAAATTGACTTTTTCAAAATTTTTATGTGTAAGACCGCTTTAACGACTTGCAATAAGCATCAGAATAAATTCAATATTAAGCATAAAGATAATAATGATTTTAAACATAAAATATCTTAGATATGAGGTTCGATGAAACGTCTCATGAAAACATAAAATATCTTATCGATATCATTATAATTTTTTTAATATAATAAAATACTCTTGTTCTGAAGTCTAGGATAATCTATAGTGTGGACCTTATCAAGAATATGTATTTTGTCGTGATAAATATTTTCATTATATAATGTGCATGTTACACAAAATATTTTCCTATATTTTTTCTTTTTATTTCTTTTTTATACACTTCACGATCATTTATATTATAAGAGAAAAATATTTAATCTAAAATGAAAATATATAACGAGAAAAATCTAATTAAATAAAATATGTTGGTAATTAAAGTAAATATTTTCGTCATGGACGTACACGCGTACACCGTACTACTCACCAGTGGCACTAGCGCAGTAGCTGTAGCTCTGTAGGAGTGTAGCAGAAAGCGCGCGCGGGATCCATATATATAGATATATATCTTATATTTGTACCCACTCGCGGTCGCGGGTCATCCGGTTACATGCATTTTTCCGTTATCTGCATGCGAATGCAGCCTAGGCGAGATTAGCCATCACGACTGCTACTATATGCACGTAATTTGCAAGGATAAGTCAGACTGCCGTTGCCGAATGGATCAGTATTAAGCTTTCTCACTTTGCATGCATTTTTTTCTATTTAACATTTTCATAAATAAAAATAAAAACGTTTATTAATTATGATATAAATTATAAAAACAATATTTTTAATTATAAATATAACTAAAATCATGGTACTTAAATTTAATATTTCTATGTGCACTTTAATCTTATCAATTAATACTTAATAAGTCCGCCTAATATATAGAGTAATACAGCGTGTAAGAAGTGCGCGTCAAATATATATATATATATATAGTAATACAACGTAAATAAGTACGGAAAAAATATATATAGTAATACAGCGTATGATAAGTGCGTTCAATATATATAGTAATACAGCACATAATAAGTGGGTTTATATATATAGTACAAAATAAGCCAAATAAGTGAAAAAAAAACACTCAGTTTTCGTCGCAAAGCTGAACGACGATGGCTTGTAAACGCAATCATCATTTGAAATGAATCTTGGCCTATAATAAACCTCTTAACAAACTCTTTTTATTCATATGCGCAACGATATATGTGTGCAACACATTTTTTTCGACGCGAATGAGGTTATGGATCCTAAATTCATACTATAAAGGGCAGCAGTAGCTACCCTTGTGGCTTTGTATACTTGCCACGGAGGGCCGCTACCGCAGCCCGTGATAATTTAATATTTGAAATTATTTATTGATTTTTTCATTGATCAATTTAATAAAAAATAAAATATTTGTTCCAAAATACGTAACCTACAAAGAGGGAATATTACGTCACGACAACGTATGTTACGTTTTTGTAAGTGTTGAAATGAAACATTGCATATGTCTGCTGCTAATTAATGTAAAAAAATAAATGATAAATACCTAAAATTATTTATTTTATTCTATTTCGTCGTTGCCAATATAATTGGAAATGTAGTAGTTGCAATTTAAAGTAATTTCAAAGTAGAGCAATTAACCCCAATGTGTCGGTAGTGCTGCCAACGTCGAGAAAAGTTTCATTGTCTAGAGAAATTACAGCTTAGTATAAGGCTGTATTAATAATGTGTTCAGTTACTTATATTTTATTCCATAGCTTTTTACAGTTCAAACCCTGATCGTACTTAGAATGACTGATTAAACCCGACTAAGATCAATTAATTTGAACAATTTGACATTGCAACCGATTAAAATCGATTCATTTTTTATCGTTTTAAATCGATTCTGATCGATTCTTATATGGATTTTTATACATGAACCAGTTTTGATCAGTCATATTTTTTTGCTTTACTTATCCTGGTCATAACTATTTTTGAAAAGATATAGTAGTATCACCTATGATTTACGACGATGGAGAAGATTCCTTCTCGCTGAAACGCTGAAGAAGATCCCATCTCGGCGCGACATGAAGAAGCTTGTCATCTCGCGATGCGTCTTATTTTCCGCACTTTCCAAATGCACGTAACTTTGCAAAGTAGAAGACAAGAGGTTTAATATGAGAATCACTGAAATCGGTGGATTTTGTGCAAAGTTACGTGCAATTTAAAAGTGCAGAAATTTAGACGCCCCGCAAGATGGCATCTTCTTCATCGTCGCGCCGAGATGGCATGTTCTTCAGCGTCGCGATGAGATTGCATCTTCTTCGCCGTCGCGCCGATGGGTTATCATTGGATTTTTTAATTGCAAAATTTCTTAAAATTTCAGGAAATGCCCCCTGAAAAGAAAAATAATGGGAAAAGCATAGAAGAATGCGTAAATATATAAATTTTTTATTAAAGGCTTCACTGGAAACATTCACAAAAAAAATTAAATTAATTTCATTTTACAAAAGGTATAATAAAGGTGTTAAATAGTACTTTTCGGTGAAGTCAACCCAAGGGATTTGGATTGTCTAAAGTAGTACGCCCGAGGTGCAAATATTATTTTATACCACTCTAACCTCAAAATCGCAACTTTGGTACGATTTTTCGGCGCTCGTGGTATAAAATACCGTTCGAAACTAGTGCGTAAGTCGATTATTTAGCTCATGTAACTTTTTCGCACTCGCTTCGCTCGTGCAAAAAGACACATGAGCTAAATAATCGACTTCCCCACCCGTGTCGAAATGTACTATTTCAATGCTGAAGTCGTAAAATTACATTTTTCACAATTAATACAAGGCGTAAACTCGTATTGCATCGAAAAAATTATAATTATAAAAATTATTTATAATAATTAACATTTTAAAAACATACTTAAATCAAATTAAAGTTGCTTGTTTAAATTAAAACTACACTGAGAGAAATGTCCTAGGAAAATTTATTACAAGTGTAAGAAAAATTACTATATTTTATAACACCCGCCGGACATAAGTCAATTGTGTTAATTTTTAATATGAACATAGTAATTTTTGTCACTTTTATTAACCGAGCTCAAATTAAAAAAAAATTATTTTTTTTTCATCATTTTGTATACACAGAATAATACCACGTATTTAATTACGTAATAAATAAATAAATTAAGAAATAAAAATTTTTTTTTCACGACGGTTGTATTCGAACTCGAGACCCTTCGCATGCTAGTCCAACGCGCTAACCACTTACCCACATAGGAATCTTGAGTATATAATTTTGGAACTGATACATTTGCTACCTTCGCTTAGGAAAGAACTTTGATAACAATTTGATAGCAATAATATAAATAAATAACATATAATTCACTTGAATAACATATAAATAAAACAATTTAAACGAAATTGTCGATGTTTTGTTGACTTACAAGCCTTACAATCTGAAATTACGGGAGAAACATAACCTTAACTGTACACGTGGCGCTCTGGCGTCCACGCGGTAAGTATTATAAATAGAACAATTTTTACTATGTGACATAATAAAACTTAAAATGAATATAATAAAAATTACTATAATCTGTTTTAATATTCTTTCTAACTAAATTTTTACTATGTGACATAGTAATTTTTGCTACAATTGTCAGAATTTTTATTACAGTCATCATAATTTTTATAGAGAGTTATTAGAAAAATTATTATAAGTATATTATTTATTATAATAACTATTTTAAAAATTAGCTTAAGGCAAGTATGTCCCGCGGGTGCTACAAATTATAGTAATTTTTCTTACACTTGTAGTAAATTTTCCTACTACATTTTCTCAGTGTATCTAATAATGAGTGACAAAGAAATTCTATGAAATAAAATTATATAGTTGGAATGTTTCCAAGTAACGTTTATGAAATAAAATTGTAATCTTGTTTGATTACATTATCTTCATTAATAAATATTTTTATTTGTAGAATGAAACGTCAGATAAAACTATGAAAGATAAGCAAATGAAAAAGCAAAAACCCAACGATGACTTGTCAAATGTTCATCTTCCTGATGATGAAAAAGAAAATGTAAGGAAAAATATTTTGTTCTTGGATTATAACTAGTATTTTTGTTCAATTTCCTAACGCAAGTTCCGGGTCGATTAAGGTGTTTCTTCCTGAAGTAGTATTTTAAATTTTAGTTACTTTTCCGTGCGTTCGGTATCAATAGAGGGCACCGCCTCTACAAAAAGTGAAACTCGTTAAAACTACTTGTGATTGGCTAGTAAAATGACGTATTTATACATACAAATAGAGGCCATAATATCCTTAAAGACATATTCGAGTAGCCGCAGTTAATGAGCTTCTGTTCACGCGCATAATGATGGAAAACGCCCTTTCTGTAATTCTCGTCAAATATTGTTTTGTTCTTTGCTAATGGTAGATTTTTTGTAGTTGTTGGAGAAGTAAATGGCCATACTACCAGGGTTTGTTCAAATAAATAAAACAATAATTACAACGTTTCGGACGTTTTATTACGTCCCTCTTCAGGTTAATACGTTTTGTACGTGGGGAAAAAGTACTACGTTCATTCTCTACCCCCACTCTAGTCCCCAGTACCACGCACATGTGCCCTCGCCTTCGGCTTGAGGTTAGGGAATCAACATGCAGCCTTTTTTTCCTTATCGGCGGGATACGTGTACGAACTTTATGATAGTTGTGTTAAACAGTCAAATATTGCACTCGTAAATATAATGAGTTGTGCGAACCTGCGCGTTTGTCGCCCTCGCTTCGCTCAGGCGACAACTTTCGTGCCAGCTGAGTCTGTACACAGCCCACTTCATTCTCTTGGTGTAGAACATACTATTATTTATTCAAACAAACCCTGGTAGTATGGCCATTAACTTCTCCAACAACAACCTCGTCAAGTCTTATATTTTTGCGTAACGCTGCATAAAATTAGCAATTGATAAAGAGAAATTCATTATAACTAGTTATAATTAGCGCGCTACGCGTGCCTTCTTAGCTGTTACTCGGTTTCTTTCGAGTTTTGAGATCGATTCGAAATTTCGAGATACCTCGTAAAAACGCTCGTAAACTGAACGAATGTTGATCATTTCATTTACATTAAGGATACTTAGAAGACATGAATTTTCGTTTCTTACACCAGAAATTTTTCGATCGTACAAATATTACTCTTTTTCATATGATTTTGAAATGGTAACTCTTAAATACTGAACCATAATTTTTAAATCCTTAAATTCTAAATTCTTTATAACCTTAAACACAGCTTAAACTTAAACATTAGACCCCAAATCGATTAGAATCAATCCCAACCTTTTAACACCCAAGACGCCCATAAATTTCAGGCGTGAGAAGAGAGGATTCATGTTTTCGAAGTACTACAATAAATTTTTTCACACTCATTGTGCGAAATGCGTTTTCGCGCACGCTTGCCTTCGCAAGCGTGCACGAAAACAGCATTTTGCACACGCCGTGTTAAAATAGTTATTTTCGATACAAGTGCGAAAAAGTGATTTTATCCTCGTGGTGGACGTTTGCGCCCGAGCGAAGCGAGGGTGAAAAGGCCACACGAGGATAAAATCACTTTCTCACTCGAGTAGCGAACACAATTTTTTGACATGACGTGCGGGAAGCTTAATTTAGGGCATGCTTTTTTATTAAGCGTGTGCGAAATCGAGCTTTGCGCACGGAGTGTGAAAAAATAATGTTTGATACGCGTGCGAAAAATGATTCTCTCACAAGTGTGATTGTCACCCTCGCTTCGCTCGGGTGACAAATCCACACATATGGCAAAATCATTTTATCGCACTTGTATCGAAATGTACTATTTTCACACTCCGTGCGCGAAGTTTGCTTTCGCGCACGCTCGAATAAAAAAGCATGCGCTAAATTGAGCTTCTCACACTTCGTGTAAAAATATTTATTTTCGATACAAGTGCGCTCGATACTCGCTTCGCTCGGGCGCAAACGTCCACACGAGGATAAAATAACTTTCTCACTCGAGTATCGAACACTATTTTTTTACACGATGTGTGAGAAGCTCAATTTAGCGCATGCTTTTTTATTCGAGCGTGCGCGAAAGCGAACTTCGCGTACGGAGTGTGAAAAAATAGTGTTCGATACGCGAGTGAGAAAGTGATTTTATTCTCGTGTGGCCTTTTCACCCTCGCTTCGCTCGGGCGCAAATGTCCACACGAGGATAAACAACTTTTTCGCACTTGTATCAAAATAGTATATTACGTACCTAGGCCAGTAAAATAAGAAATGTCTCAGATCACATGTAATTGTCAGCCGAAGCGAAGCCGAGGTTGACAAACATGTGATCTGAGGCTTTCTTTTTTACTTGCCAAGGTGTGTATACTATTTTTCTGCTCGACGGCGCCGGAAAGCGGCAACTTCGTTTCATGCAGCGGCCGGGAACTGGCGCTTTCCGACCGGAGAGCACAAATAGTTATTTTTTTGCCTGGCGGGCCCGAAAGTGCCACTTTTGCTCCCGGCGGCCGATGGCAAAGGTTGTATTTTCGGCCTCGCCAGGCAAAAAAATCGTATACGCACCATGGGAGCAAATAAAGAATGCCTCAGATCGCACGTTTGTCACCCTCGCCTTCGGCTCGGGTGACAATTACATGCGATCTGGGACATTCTTTACTTTTGCTCCCTAGGGGCGTAATATACTATTCTTCACACGATTGAGAAGGTAATTTTAACCTCGTGTGACTTTTTCACCCTCGTTTCGCTCGGGCGCAAACGTCTACATGAGGATAAAATCACTTTTACACACTAATATCGAAATGTACTATCTTCCTATCATCGTGTGCAAAGTTCGAGTTTTCACACGCATTTGTGTGCATAAACTGCCACTTTTCCACATATTCGTCTGATCATGTGGAAGGGCGGTAGTTTGCCCGCGGAGGTACGTGTGCAGGCTTGAACTTTGTACAATTTAATAGGTAGGAAAAATAGTATAAGATACTCATACGCTCCGTAGGTGTACTCGCACTCGCTTTTTACTCTCTTCATGGAGGAATCGACTACTTTTCGCACTCGTATTATTATGTACTATTTGGTATATTGGTTTTTCTAATGATTATTGTATTTTTTAATTACAAAATTTATTAAAATTCTAGGAAATACCCCCTGAAAGTAAAAATAATGGGAAAAAGATTGAAGAATGCGTAAATATTATTTTTTTCATGAATGCATCACTGGAAATATTCACAATAATTTCATTTTACGAAATAATTCATAATTAAATAATTCTAAATATTATAAAAATTATTTATAATAATTAACATTATACAAACATACTTAAATTTATTTGAAGTTGCTTTTTTTAATTGAAATTATATAGTTGGAACGTTTCCAAGTAATGTTTATAAAATAAAATTTTAATCTTGTTTTATTACGTTATATTCATTAATAAATATTTGTATTTGTAGAATGAAAAGTCAGATATAATTCTGATCGATAAGCAAAAGAAAAGCCAAAAACACAACGCTAACTTGTCAAGTGTTCATCTTCCTGATAATGAAAGTGAAAATGTAAGGAAAAATATTTTTTTTTGTTTATTACTAGCATCGTTATTTAATTATCAAACGTTAAAAAGTTGATGTAAGCCAAGATATATATGATATATAGGTACATATTTTTGGCTGCTGAATTTGAATCTGATCAACATTTCTACCCATCTCGCAAAGAATTTTTATGAATTGCAAAAATCGTTTAAAATTCTGAATTAGAACCTGATACATCCCTGTTGGAAAACCGCTGTACTTAGTGCTATTAAGTATCTATTAAATATTGCTAGTTTAACCAATAATCGTGAAAAACTAGGTACTCTTCTCGGCTAGTTCTGTCTATCGATGTAACAATTTTTTCGGGCATATTCACTATTTAAGAAACAGAAGAATAGAATAAGTTTTTTCACAAATTTACATTAGCTTATTTATGAGAATTTTATAATATATTACGCAAAAAGGAAGATAAGAGTTGACCAGTCCAAAGCACGTGTAATAATTATCCCCCGAGCCAAAGGCGAGGGTGACAAATATGTGCTTTGAGGTGTGGCCCGCCGCTCTTTATCTCCGTGTTGTGTATAGCTATATTTCATCATACCCGTGCCGAAAATGCCACATTCACGTTTTTGAGCCGGGAGCGAAAGTTGTACTTTCGAGCAGGATATGGTGAAAAAGGTATGAAAGTCGTTGAGTTTTTCATTTAAAAAATGGCTAGTAAGGCTTGCTATTTTCACAAGGAGTGAGAGAGGCGAAAAAATTATTGTTTTTATTTTTATCCCGGAAAACATACTAGAAACGAATTAAATATCAATGATTCGTGTTCACGTTCTGGTTAGCTACTTTTTTTTAAATATTTGATTCTATTTTAAATACATAATCAGATTATAGAGAAAATTTAGTAAAAATCTTTTAAAGTTAGCTTATGTCCATTGAATACAGAATATGATCGAAAAAAATCGTCTCATTACTACCTACAAATTAGTTATCTTTACTAGCTATTTATCATTTTCCTGGCTATTTTGTATAGAGACAATTTATATCAGGGATGTAATATGGTCAATTTATATTAGTTTCCATTATTTTCGTGCTTTTATATTTTTGTAGATTAATTGATTTTAATTTCTAGTTCTACCTCTCTATTAACGAATATTTTTTCATATTACTTTTAATTGGTTTTATAGCACAGTGTGACCTAAGCCCGCACTTAAGTCACGCCTATCCGTGAGATAAGTAGCCCATTATTGCACCGTGTATATCGCACTCGCTACGCTCGTGCGCTAACCTCACGGTGCAAAAAAGGGCTGCTTAGCGCACGGATAGGCGTGACAGCGGGCTTAGGTAGGCTGTTCTATAAAATATTGTACGATACTAGAGTCTTAAGCTGCGCTCGGGCCCTAACTTCACGCCGTGCAATAATGGGCTACTTAAGGCACATGTATCGTAATGTACTATATTTGAACAGAAGTAAAGGGGTCTGCCGTATCACATATTTTTTCACATTTATTGTCCCATATATTTATGATTTAAAAATTAGTGCAGAGTTTTTTAGGGAAAATAAAGGAGATAATGTTGGAAGTGTAAATATATAAAAAATCAAAGGCTAAAATTGTGTGATAAGAAAGATCCCTGTTTCTGCTCAAATAAAAATCAATATCCCTGCTAAAAATAACCGATAAGAACAGACTAATTTACAAAAATCTATATTCGAAACGATTAGAACCGATTAGAATCGATTGAGAACGATAAAAATGAATCGATTTCAATCGATTGCAATATGGAGTTGTGTAAATTAATTGGTTTTAATTGGAAATTTTCAGCAACAGGATACTCACGTAAATAAGTATTCATTGATCAATTTTTTTTGTCGAAATTTATTAGGAACAAACTAAACAAGACGAAAAATATTTGTATCATCCTAAGGGAAATTCGAGTGCTACGGATACCGTAACAAAAGCAGCTACTCCAAAAAAGAAGAAACCACAAGTGAGTAAAAAAATTTTCTAACTAGGGGGACCGAGCCCCCTTGCGTGTTTTCGACGCCCCCACATACGCATGCTCCTCGTTTTGCTCGTCGCCCACTCCGTCCCTATGTAAAAACTTCGTCTTTAGGTAATAGGCACGACGGCACTTTTCAGGAGAATCTTGTTTGCAGTTTTTTCGCTATTCAATTGTCAAATATTGTTCGTAGAAAAAATGTTCAATGTAAAAAAGATGTAATTTAATTTATTTTAGGAGATGCATGTGTTGTTTTTGACTGAAAAATAATTTTGTTTACCATATGTTCAAAAATCAATTTTTTCAAATTTTTATTTGCCCTGGTGTTTTTTTATTTATTTATCGAATCAGCTTGGTATACCACCAGATACTTATAATTTGACAAGCATTTGGGCCGAAATTAGTTGAGATACATGGAAAATTCGTTGAGATAATCCAGAAACATGTTACGTACTCTGGCGAAAATATAAGGCTCTCCCGAGAAGAGGTCGTGCCTAAATATAGTATATTTTGACAAGAAATATCTGAAGACATTCTAACGTGTTTTGTCGCTAACTTTTTTTCCATCGTATACAAAGCTTCTACTACGAGGAAGTAAAAATTCTTGTTTATGTAATGCCATATTCTATTTATAAATAATGTTTTTTATGTATAAAAATAGATTGTTTCGAATGTAAATTTTTCGGAGAACAATTCATATAAGAATGTCATTGATAAGTTGAAAAAATACGAAGATGAAAGAGATCAGTGGAAAAAAAAGTATAATAACCTAAAAAAAGAAAAGGACAAAGTAGAAAAAAGAAAGCAAAACTTGAAGGAAGAGTTAGAAACTTTAAAGAATAAACTTAAACAGACCGAAGATTTAAATAGCGATCTACAAAAAAAAGTCATAGAATTTTTTGAGGACCAAAAAAGTTAGTAACACTGAATTTTATTTTATCTATTTGATTATTATTATCATTATCATCATCATTATTATTATTATTATTATTATTATTGTTGTTATTATTATTATTATTATTATTATTATTATTATTATTATTATTATTATTATTATTATTATTATTATTATTATTATTATTATTATTTGGTTTGCCGATGACCTGGGCACCGCAGCCATCTGGAACCGTGACCCGCAGAATATCCACATTGCGGGTCATGGCGGCGGCAGCGGTTTTGTTTGGGTGAGGCACCAGCAAACTCACTACATAAGCGTATACCTCACTCCAAACCAGACCATCAGCGACTTCCAGGCCAAGCTGGAGGGCCTGGAGGATGCAACACGGGAGATGCAGGGTGAGCTGATTATCGCCGGGGACTTCAATGCTAAAGCCCCGGAGTGGCGGGAAGCTCGGTCGGATCGTAGGGGCCGGCTGGTTATGGATATGGCCAGTCGGCTAGACCTCGTGGTACTAAATAAAGGTACCACGTCGACCTTCAGACGACCGGGCTACAGGGAGACCATTATCGACGTCTCCCTGGCAAGCGAACGCCTAGCCGGGCGAATCCAGAGCTGGCATGTGATCGAGGACTATACAGGAAGCGATCACATGTATATCACGTTCCGTGTGCGTGATAGCAGACCGGGTCCGTTTCCGCACAAGCGCGGCCCCCCCAGGTGGAACATCGCCAAGATGAACTACGAGAGGTTTGCCACGGCGATAGAACACGGACAGCGAACACTGCGTGAGATCCCGGAATCGCTGCCGCTATCTGCGCGGGCAAAAATGGTGACCGACTACACCATGAAGGTCATCGAAAAGGCCTGCGCGGAGACGGTTCCCAGGAAATCAACACGTGGGTCAAGACGACCTGCTTACTGGTGGACGAACGACATCGCGGACCTTCGTAAGACGTGCCTGCAGTTGCGACGCAGAATGCAGAGGGTCAAAAAACGCGATCTCGACGCAGTCCCCTTGGCCGCAGAGTATAAGGCGGCCAAGAAATCCCTAAAGAAGGCCATCAAGTCCAGCCGGCAGCGATGCTGGAAAGACCTGGGGGAAGAGATGGATCACGATCCGTGGGGATTAGGGTACAAGATCGTTATGCGCAAGCTGGCGACCTTCGGTTCGTCAGCGCCGAAAGATGCGCAAACGATCACGAACATCGTACGTGCCCTTTTCCCCGAACACCCAAGGAGACCGGATGGCCCAGCAACATCCGGCCCGTTCGAAACTCCTCTGTTTACGAACATGGAGCTCTCCATCGCAATAAAATCTTTGCGTAATAAGAGAGCTCCGGGGCCGGATGGATTACCAGCAGAGCTGCTGAAAGCCATCGGCGGCAGTCACCCGCGCCTCTTGCTGGACATGTACAACTCCTGCCTGAAGGCGGGCATTTTTCCTGCCCGATGGAAGACAGCGAGACTTGTCCTCATCAGCAAGGACAAGGGTCCAGCAGACAGCCCGTCGGCCTACCGCCCGCTGTGCATGCTAGACACGGCGGGAAAACTTCTGGAGAAACTGCTGAAACCTCGCCTCCAGGCAGCCATAAGTGCGTTCGGAGATCTGGCTCCGCGGCAGTATGGCTTCAGGCGAGATAAGTCAACCGTAGATGCAATCCAGGAGGTGGTAAATGCCGCCAGGTCAACGGAACAGGGCAACCATTTCTCTCGCCCTATTTGTCTGCTGGCCACCTTGGACGTTAAAAACGCGTTTAACTCAGTTAGGTGGGACAAGGCGCTGGAAGCTTTCGAGCGGGACTTTCGTATCCCCGCGTATCTTTTACGCATTCTTGGGGATTATCTGAGGGACCGCTCGATAACTTACGACACTGAGGATGGACCAATAAAGAGGGAAATAACATCTGGGGCAGCTCAGGGCTCCATGCTGGGTCCCGATATATGGAATGTATTCTATGACGGGATCCTGCGCATGGAAATGCCCGAGGGCACCTTCCTGGTTGGGTATGCTGACGACATAGCGGTGGTCATCGTAGCCAGAGACGTTGACCTCGCTAGGCTGCTACTCAACCGGGTAATGCGTCGCGTTTTCTCCTGGCTGGAGGATCACGGGCTTGAATTAGCCACAAAGAAGACGGAGGTCGTGCTACTCACGAAGAGGCACATTAATACCATGTGCCCCTTTCAAGTAGGAGACGCGACGGTCCAGGCAAAGAGTGCGGTGAGGTACCTCGGGGTGACGCTTGATAACAAGCTCACCTTCAGGGAACACCTCACTATAGTGACGGAAAAGGCGGCAGCAGTAACAGCCTCGCTGAGTAGGCTCATGGCCAATACCGCCGGCCCCCGGCCTTGTAAAAGGCGCCTACTCATGCGTGCCGCCGAAGCCGTCATGCTGTACGGAGCGGAGGTCTGGGCCGATGCGATACGGAAAGACGTGCACAGGAAGCGTCTCGCCGCGGTGCAACGGAGAGCAGCACTCCGGATCGCGTGCTCTTACCGCACGGTCTCCGAGCCCGCGATATTAGTGGTCGCTGGGGTAATACCCATCGACCTTCTTGCACTGGAGAGACGCTTCGTCCATCAGCAGAAGCCTGCTCTTGGGGTAGTGGAGGCCCACCGAACGGCCAGGGCCAATACCATCCAGGCTTGGCAGCATCGGTGGGAATCCTCCACTAAAGGAAGATGGACGGCCAGGCTGATCCCACAAGTGGACACCTGGCTGTTCCGAAAAGAGGGTGAGGTAAATTACTACCTCACCCAATTCTTGACGGGGCACGGCCTGTTCCGCGCATACCTACATAAGATGGGTAAAGTCGCGGAGCCAGGCTGCGCCTATTGTGAGGGCCTCCCGGACGACGTGTTCCACACCTTCTTCGTATGCGGAAGGTGGACCGTCGAAAGGGGGCACTAGAGAGGGACCTTGGCTGCATATCACCTGACAATATAGTCAGGCTGATGCACCAAGGTCCTCAACAATGGGCGAAAGTCGCCTCCTACGTGGAGGCGATCTTGCGCCAAAAAGGAAGAGGAGAACAGCAGATCGGCCGTCCGCAGGGCGCCGTAGCTGTTCACGGGAAAAAGACCCTGCGGGTCTCAACGGCCGATCTGAAGTGAGAAGGTGCCGCTCAGGCGAAGCAAGCCCTCCCCTGAAGTAATGTGTAAAACGGTGCCGGGGGAGGGTCTGTACAGTAGTGCAGAGCAGAAAGGGTTAGTGTTTTTAGTGGGTAGGAATCCCACACGCCGTGGGAGTGCGGAGCCTCTTGCGGTGTCTCCTGGGCTGGCATGGATATGCGGCCCAGGCGGTCCGGTGGAGCATTTGGTCCACCGGACTGATGCAAGATTTCACTGTTTCCCTCCTAAAAAAAAAAAAAAAAAAAAAAAAAAAAAAATTATTATTATTATTATTATTATTATTATTATTATTAATAACCCGGGTTCTATCCAACGATAGATGAGCATTTTTCTATGCTACCGGGCGCGTCCCCAGGTTGTGAATCGGGGAACGGCCAGCATAGTCTGGTCAGCCGTGAATATAATGAATAAGCGGTCGCGAACAAAAAAATCGTGAGAATGGCAGAATGAATGAGCATTGTACGAATGGGCTGCGGCCGACGGATTGTGGATATTCCTGCTAGACTAGCCAAAGGGAGAGTAGTAAACTCCCTAACCGGGGTGGCACGAGATGTCAGTACCTAACCTCTGCATTTATTATTATTATTATTGATAAACGCATGTTCAATGTGGAAGGACCGCTCTAGTGCTCACTGACTGGAGCCAATGGTGGGGTTGAAGCAATCATTGTTGGGCGCAGGTCTGAAGGATTACTTGGTCAGTATTTCCTTATACCCGAAGTTGCGTAGGGCAAATCGCACACCGTCTAGCCCGAGGTTTGGGTCAGGTGTTGGGACGGACCCGACATCGCCCACTCGGTAGGGGTGACGTTAAACCTTTGTTTCATTATGGCGCGGGCCTATCCCGTAACCTTTTTTGTAGAGTCACTAGGTGCCGATAGGAGTGACCATCCGACAAACCGCCTCTCGGCTTCGGCATCCATAACTAGGGTTCCTTATAGGCGGGGATAGTAGCCACACCGAGGTGTGGCTCCCATAGTGGGCGAACCGTCTTAAACAACATATTCTATGCATGATGAATTCAAACACCCAACACAACCAACAAACTAAGGAGAAAGAAGGTGTATGCCAGACTGCGGTGGAGAAGGTGCTCGCAGAAATGCGAGCGCTCCTCAAGGTTATGGTGCAGGCGCTAAAAGCTCAGCCTAATATCAAAAACGATATTAAAAGGGGTTGCCAGTTATGGTAGACCAACTGGAGCAGCTCGAAAGCGCCGTGAAAACGGAACTACGTGCTGCTAAGCAAGCCAGGGCTTACACACCAGCCAGGAGGCAAAGGACGATGTCCTTGGTAGAAAGTATGGGGACACCAACAGGGTCACTTGGCCCCGAGCCACTTGGCGGCACGAAGCGAGGCGCCTCTAGCCCACCTAGCCTGGATACGGGGAAAAGCAAGTGAAGAAGAAAAAGGCGGATATCCCTAAGGAAGATTGGGTTGCTGTAAAAAGTAGAAAAGGGCGCAAGCAGCCGAAACAACAGCAGCAGCAGCCACAGAAACAGCAGCCGCAACAACAGCAGAGGAAGCAGAAGACAAAGAAGAAGGAAAAAAGGTAACAAAGCCGGATGCGATCGTGCTCAAACCGGCAGGCGGTAAGTCGTATGCGGACATTCTGTCCACCATACGTAAGGCTGTCAAGCCGGAAGAGAGTGGAGTAGAGATCCGATCCATCCGGCAAACAAGAGCAGGTCAGGTACTCCTCGAGCTGAAAGAAGGCAATTCAGTAACAAGAACTGCCTTCTCAGAAGCACTCAGAGAAGCTACTGGAAACGACTGCACCGTTGTTAGGGAACTGATCCCCAGAGCCATCCTGGAGATCAGAGATCTCGACAGTTGCACGTCCAGTGAGGAAGTAGTGGAGGCCTTAAAAAGAGACCTGCAGGACTACAAGGGGTTCCTGCAGTCTGTCTTGACTAGGCCAAATGCGAGGGCACAACGGATGGCCATAGTGACGGTGGACACACCGGCTGCGGAAAAGCTAATGGCCACCGCCCGCATAAAGATAGGCTGGGTCAACTGCAGGATCCGCAGGAGAGCCACGGTTACCCGTTGCTATAAATGTCTGGGCTTCGGCCATCTTAGCTCGGACTGCAAAGGGCCCGACCGCAGCAAGCGATGCTATCGCTGCGGGGCGGAAGGCCACCTGATCGCAGGATGTAATGCCACCCCACGTTGCTTCATGTGCCCAGAACAAGCGGACAAACTTGATTCCCGCAACCATACGGCGGGATCAGGAGCCTGTAGGGCCTTCCGAGAGGCACTTGCAAATGCCAAGAAAAAATGGCGGTAGTTCTGCAGGGTAATATGCACAGGAGCAGGGCAGCTCACGACCTCCTGGAACAGATCTGTTTCGAGAAAAACGCTGATATTGTACTAATCAGCGAACAGTATCGAAACAGAGATGGTCCAGGATGGTTTGCCGATGACCTGGGCACCGCAGCCATCTGGAACCGTGACCCGCAGAATATCCACATTGCGGGTCATGGCGGCGGCAGCGGTTTTGTTTGGGTGAGGCACCAGCAAACTCACTACATAAGCGTATACCTCACTCCAAACCAGACCATCAGCGACTTCCAGGCCAAGCTGGAGGGCCTGGAGGATGCAACACGGGAGATGCAGGGTGAGCTGATTATCGCCGGGGACTTCAATGCTAAAGCCCCGGAGTGGGGGGAAGCTCGGTCGGATCGTAGGGGCCGGCTGGTTATGGATATGGCCAGTCGGCTAGACCTCGTGGTACTAAATAAAGGTACCACGTCGACCTTCAGACGACCGGGCTACAGGGAGACCATTATCGACGTCTCCCTGGCAAGCGAACGCCTAGCCGGGCGAATCCAGAGCTGGCATGTGATCGAGGACTATACAGGAAGCGATCACATGTATATCACGTTCCGTGTGCGTGATAGCAGACCGGCTCCGTTTCCGCACAAGCGCGGCCCCCCCAGGTGGAACATCGCCAAGATGAACTACGAGAGGTTTGCCACGGCGATAGAACACGGACAGCGAACACTGCGTGAGATCCCGGAATCGCTGCCGCTATCTGCGCGGGCAAAAATGGTGACCGACTACACCATGAAGGTCATCGAAAAGGCCTGCGCGGAGACGGTTCCCAGGAAATCAACACGTGGGTCAAGACGACCTGCTTACTGGTGGACGAACGACATCGCGGACCTTCGTAAGACGTGCCTGCAGTTGCGACGCAGAATGCAGAGGGTCAAAAAACGCCATCTCGACGCAGCCCCTTGGCCGCAGAGTACAAGGCGGCCAAGAAATCCCTAAAGAAGGCCATCAAGTCCAGCCGGCAGCGATGCTGGAAAGAGCTGGGGAAGAGATGGATCACGATCCGTGGGGATTAGGGTACAAGATCGTTATGCGCAAGCTGGCGACCTTCGGTTCGTCAGCGCCGAAAGATGCGCAAACGATCACGAACATCGTACGTGCCCTTTTCCCCGAACACCCAAGGAGACCGGATGGCCCAGCAACATCCGGCCCGTTCGAAACTCCTCTGTTTACGAACATGGAGCTCTCCATCGCAATAAAATCTTTGCGTAATAAGAGAGCTCCGGGGCCGGATGGATTACCAGCAGAGCTGCTGAAAGCCATCGGCGGCAGTCACCCGCGCCTCTTGCTGGACATGTACAACTCCTGCCTGAAGGCGGGCATTTTTCCTGCCCGATGGAAGACAGCGAGACTTGTCCTCATCAGCAAGGACAAGGGTCCAGCAGACAGCCCGTCGGCCTACCGCCCGCTGTGCATGCTAGACACGGCGGGAAAACTTCTGGAGAAACTGCTGAAACCTCGCCTCCAGGCAGCCATAAGTGCGTTCGGAGATCTGGCTCCGCGGCAGTATGGCTTCAGGCGAGATAAGTCAACCGTAGATGCAATCCAGGAGGTGGTAAATGCCGCCAGGTCAACGGAACAGGGCAACCATTTCTCTCGCCCTATTTGTCTGCTGGCCACCTTGGACGTTAAAAACGCGTTTAACTCAGTTAGGTGGGACAAGGCGCTGGAAGCTTTCGAGCGGGACTTTCGTATCCCCGCGTATCTTTTACGCATTCTTGGGGATTATCTGAGGGACCGCTCGATAACTTACGACACTGAGGATGGACCAATAAAGAGGGAAATAACATCTGGGGCAGCTCAGGGCTCCATGCTGGGTCCCGATATATGGAATGTATTCTATGACGGGATCCTGCGCATGGCAATGCCCGAGGGCACCTTCCTGGTTGGGTATGCTGACGACATAGCGGTGGTCATCGTAGCCAGAGACGTTGACCTCGCTAGGCTGCTACTCAACCGGGTAATGCGTCGCGTTTTCTCCTGGCTGGAGGATCACGGGCTTGAATTAGCCACAAAGAAGACGGAGGTCGTGCTACTCACGAAGAGGCACATCAATACCATGTGCTCCTTTCAAGTAGGAGACGCGACGGTCCAGGCAAAGAGTGCGGTGAGGTACCTCGGGGTGACGCTTGATAACAAGCTCACCTTCAGGGAACACCTCACCATAGTGACGGAAAAGGCGGCAGCAGTAACAGCCTCGCTGAGTAGGCTCATGGCCAATACCGCCGGCCCCCGGCCTTGTAAAAGGCGCCTACTCATGCGTGCCGCCGAAGCCGTCATGCTGTACGGAGCGGAGGTCTGGGCCGATGCGCTACGGAAAGACGTGCACAGGAAGCGTCTCGCCGCGGTGCAACGGAGAGCAGCACTCCTGATTGCGTGCTCTTACCGCACGGTCTCCGAGCCCGCGATATTAGTGGTCGCTGGGGTAATACCCATCGACCTCCTTGCACTGGAGAGACGCTTCGTCCATCAGCAGAAGCCTGCTCTTGGGGTAGTGGAGGCCCACCGAACGGCCAGGGCCAATACCATCCAGGCTTGGCAGCATCGGTGGGAATCCTCCACTAAAGGAAGATGGACGGCCAGGCTGATCCCACAAGTGGACACCTGGCTGTTCCGAAAAGAGGGTGAGGTAAATTACTACCTCACCCAATTCTTGACGGGGCACGGCCTGTTCCGCGCATACCTACATAAGATGGGTAAAGTCGCGGAGCCAGGCTGCCCCTATTGTGAGGGCCTCCCGGACGACGTGTTCCACACCTTCTTCGTATGCGGAAGGTGGACCGTCGAAAGGGGGGCACTAGAGAGGGACCTTGGCTGCATATCACCTGACAATATAGTCAGGCTGATGCACCAAGGTCCTCAACAATGGGCGAAAGTCGCCTCCTACGTGGAGGCGATCTTGCGCCAAAAAGGGAAGAGGAGAACAGCAGATCGGCCGTCCGCAGGGCGCCGTGGCTGTTCACGGGAAAAAAAAAGACCCCTGCGGGTCTCAACGGCCGATCTGAAGTGAGAAGGTGCCGCTCAGGCGAAGCAAGCCCTCCCCTGAAGTAATGTGTAAAACGGTGCCGGGGGAGGGTCTGTACAGTAGTGCAGAGCAGAAAGGGTTAGTGTTTTTAGTGGGTAGGAATCCCACACGCCGTGGGAGTGCGGAGCCTCTTGCGGTGTCTCCTGGGCTGGCATGGATATGCGGCCCAGGCGGTCCGGTGGAGCATTTGGTCCACCGGACTGATGCAAGATTTCACTGTTTCCCTCGTAAAAAAAAAAAAAAAAAAAAAAAAAAAAAATTATTATTAATAATAATAACAAGGTCCTCAATTATTATTAATAATAATAACAAGGCTGTCATAGTCTGTAAAGGTGTAACCCGATACAAGTAAATCCTCAACCTCCACGTCCACGTACGTGACAGCTGGAAACGTCTTCTGTCGCGTCAATGCTTCCAACAGCAATGCTACAACAGAAACGGCTGACGGAGGCTCTGGGTCACGGGTTACACCCTTCCCGTGTGGGGCGCGGAGCCTAAAAAAGGGAACCTCCGAGCTTCATTAAGCGAGAAGGGAAAAAGAGTCAAGAATAGTGGTACCTGACTCTGCTACAGCCACTCATCACAAAGAAAGAAACACACAACACCTCTAACACGCAGTACACTGACAGACGAACACGCACGACACTTGCACAGCAGAACCTTTGGACGACGGACTACGAGCTTCGCTGTGCTGGCTTGCGGTCCCGCAACCCCGGCCCGCAGAGGGTACACCGGATAAAACCAGTCCGGCCGCCATCGGATAGTGGCCGGAGCGCTCCTGGGCCGCCGGTAGTGAGGGGCCCGAACCCTGCATTAACCAGCAGGGAGGCTGCCCTGCATAACGGTGTATAATCCCTCTCCCGTATCAGTGCCGGGTGGTTCCCGGGTGAGACGCTGCTGCGGGGTGTGGGGGGCTCCGACGAGGCCACTGCGGCCTACCGGGGTGGCGGAACTTCCCGGGAGTACGCCGGCGGATGCCCCTGATCCTAGGCCGAAGGTACTCTGACCAACACAACACAACCCACACGAAGTTAGTTTTCAGGAGAGTAAAAAACAAAATGCAAGACAAAAGTACAGAAAACGCAGTTAGAGCGCAAACTGCATCGGGTGTCCCGCCCAACACCGAGTACCTGACACCAGGCAACACTCAGGAGATCAGACATAGAACAGCCAGCACGTCAAGCTTTTATAGCGCCATCAGCGACGCTAGCACCTCTGGCACGTCGCCTGACGACGTCACAGGGCCCTCCAACTTGGAGCACGAGGTAGACAAAACCGTAAGCAGCATGCTGGCTGAGATTAAAATAATGGAGAGAGCAACGGAGAAGCAGAAGAACATCTCCAAAGATGTTAAAGAGGGGCTGAAGACGCTCAGGGCTCTGCTGGCGGTACTCCAAACCGCACGCGAAGAAGCCAAGAGGAAGGCCCGTACAATCAGGCTTCCCAAACGGCGTAGAGGTGCAGGGGACAGTCCAGAATCACAGCCTGAGACCCAAAAACCAAGAAGAAGAAGACTGCCAGCAACATCCAACGCCCCCAAATCCAGGTATCAGACGACAGAGGGGACCTGGTTGAAACCCAAGTAGGCACAGGTGAAAATCCCCAAGAAGGCTGGAAAACTATGGAGAACAAAAAGAAGAAAAAGAAGAAAAAAGCAATGGGGGGCCCCAGACCGCCACTACGTCCAAACTGCAAGGCCTCTAAACAACGGGGCGGCGTAGTGCTAATCGTGCCCAAAGACGGCAAGACCTTCGTGGACGTGGTGCAGACGCTACGTACGGTTGACACCTCTGATAACAACCTCCAAATCAGAGGAGTCACAAAGACGAAGGGCGGCGCCGCACTAGTACGCACCAAAGGAGATGGAAGCACTCACGGAAACCTGAGTGGATGTCTCCTGGAGATGCTAGGCGAACAGGGGCCATTAAAGACATGACCCGAAAAGTGACCCTGGAGATACTGGACCTGGATTGCCTTACAGATACTGACGAAGTACGAATCGCACTAGACGGAGTACTGAACCCGGGCGCGGATAGACGGGTCTCGGTCCTCGGGCCAAACAGCCGAGGACAGAAGATGGCTATCTGCGAGCTCGGAGACCGAGACGCGACACGGCTACTCGAGATGGGACGTATAAAGATAGGGTTTGTCAGCTGCCGAGTGAGGACCCGACTGATGGTGCCGAGATGCTACAAGTGTCTCGGCTACGGCCATTACCGTACAAACTGTAAAGGACCGGACAGACGCGACTGCTGTTGGAAGTGTGGAAAAAATGGACACAGGGCTGGGGCCTGCACGGGTGCTCCCCTCTGTTTCTTGTGCCCATCACAGGAAGGCGGAGGGGCAGCGCACGTTCCGGGCACGGCGCTCTGCACCGCATTCAAAACAGCGCTGACGGAGGCAAGAACGAGACAGAGGACCGTTCGCACTTAACAAGACGACGACAGTGCTCCAAGGCAACTTGAACGGCAGTAGCCTGGCTCATGCCTTACTGCCCCAGCTTGCCGAGGAGATGAACGCGGACGTTATAATGATAAGCGAGCCGTACAGAGACAGAGACAGCCCGACTTGGTTCGTTAATACCTCCCGTTCTGCGGCGCTGTGGTTCCGGTGGCGGGCCAGGTCGCGGATCACAAGCCAAGGGAGGGGCGAGGACTACGTCTGGGCGCGGGTGTCTGATGTGACGTATGTCAGCGTGTATCTTACTCCGAACTGTAGCGCCGCGGAGTTCGAACGAAAGGTGGCGGCCCTCGAGGACGCGCTTAGGGGCATCCCCGGCCCCGTTATCTTCGCGGGGGACGTTAACGCCAGAGCCATTGAGTGGGGCATGACGACGACGATCAAACGTGGACGGCTGCTGTTGGAATTGGCCGCGAGGCTAGACCTAACAGTAGCAAACGTGGGACAGGCGACGACATACAGGAGACCCGGCTATGGCGCATCCATCCCAGACGTGACCTTTGTGACGACTGGACTTCTCCGAAATGTCGAGGGGTGGCGGGTGTTCGAGGGCTACACGGCCAGCGACCACCAGTACATCATCTTCGGAGTGACCGACAAAGCACAGAACAGAACAGGGACCGCCCAAACTCCCGCGGGATGGAACATGAAAAAACTAGACGTTGACAAACTGACGGCACAGCTGGACAGTGAACCGGACCCGACAACGGCGATCCCTCGCGGCATCGGTGGTAGGGAAAAGGCTGAAAAGCTAACAGAGGAAACGTCGGGGCTCTTGAGACGGCTCTGTGACGCCTCTATGCCAAGAAAACGGACGAGACGTGACAAAGAACCGGTGTACTGGTGGACCGAAGATATCGCGCGCCTCCGACGCGAATGCCTACGGCTCCGACGGAGGGCCCAGCGCGCCCGCAACAAAGCGGACGCGATGGCCCACTCGGAGGAGTACCGGGTAGCGCGCAAAGAACTGAGGCGCGCTATCAATGACAGTAAAAAGGAAAGTTGGACCGAACTGATTAACGAGGTGGACTCAGACCCTTGGGGAGCGGGTTACAAGATCGTCACCCGCAACCTGAGAGGCAACAATCCACCGGTAGTCAGGGACGAAGAAACGATGGACAGAATCATTGACGGACTCTTCCCTACACACTTTGAACAAGGGTGGGGGGGCGACGATACTAGCGGCGACGAGGTGCATGAGTTCACCCGGGGTGAGCTCAGCTTGGCTGTTGCGCAGCTCCCGGCGGGGAAGGCACCAGGTCCGGACGGTATTCCAGCGGAAATCCTCGGGATTGTTGCAAAACGACGCCCGGGGATACTCCTGAACCTATATAATACATGCCTGGCGGAGGGCGTGTTCAGCAAAGATTGGAAGACGGCGCGACTGATCCTCATTGACAAAGGAAAGGGTGGGGACCCGGACTCGCCGTCATCCTACAGACCGCTGAGCTTGCTGAATACACTTGGCAAGCTCTTCGAAATGCTCCTGAGACCGCGAATCCAACAGGCGGTTCGGGACGCTGGCGGCCTGAACGACAGACAGTACGGGTTCAGACAAGGACGATCGACGATAGGAGCGATCCAAAAAGTGATCGACTCCTTTGACAGAGCACAGACTAGACCCCACAAGAACAGGCCAATAGTGCTCATGGCAACACTCGACGTACGAAACGCTTTCAATTCGGTGAGGTGGACGGACATCGTGCGGGCATTCTCCGACGCTTTCCCGCTGCCCCCATACCTTCTCCGAATCCTCAAGGATTATCTACGAGACCGTTACATTACGTACGGGACGCAGACTGGGGTTAAGAAAAGAAAAATGACGGCGGGAGTAGCGCAGGGCTCGATCCTTGGCCCCGATATTTGGAACGTAGGTTACGATGAGGTGTTGGATCTTCCGATGCCGCCAGGGGTCTATCTGGTCGGCTACGCAGACGATCTGGTCATCGCCATCACGACCAAGGATACACAACTGGCTCAGATGAGGCTGACCCAAGCCATGAGACGGGTGGACGAATGGATGCAAAGCCGGGGACTACAGCTGGCCATGCAAAAGACGGAGTTACTATACCTAACTAGGAAACGGATAGACACGACGATACCCATGACGGTGGGGACGTCCGTTGTGCATCCTGGACGGTCCGCCAAATACCTGGGGGTGACCCTGGATACGAGGATGACCTTCTGGCCGCACATACGTGGCGTCGCTGAGAGAGCGGCATTAAAGACCGCCGCCCTCGCCCGCCTCATGGCAAATACGAAGGGACCGAGACCGAGCGTACGACGACTGCTTATGACAGTGACCAACTCGATGCTCCTTTATGGGGCCGAGATATGGGCAGACGCGACGCGAATAGAGAAGTACCGCAAAAAGATCGCGGCGGTACAAAGACTGGGAGCGCTGCGAATCGCGTGCGCGTACCGCACCGTCGCAGAGGTGGCGGTACTAGTGATCGCAGGGGTTGTCCCAGTAGACCTTCTCGCTCTCGAGCGGAAGAGGATCTACGAGTACAGCGAAGAAAGGGGAAGAGCGAGGGCCTCCATAGACGCACGGACGACGACGCTGACATCCTGGCAAACGCGATGGACAGACAGCGACAAAGCCAAGTGGACGAGACGCCTCATAACGGACGTGCGACTCTGGCATAAGAGAGGAGCTGGGGAGGTGAATTTTTACCTGACCCAGTTCCTATCCGGACACGGATACTTCCGCCAGTATCTGCATCGGATGGGGAAGGTAACGACCCCGTCCTGCAGGTACTGCGGACATAATAGAGACGACGCGGAGCACACATTTTTCGTGTGCCCCCGCTGGATAGTCGCGAGACACAGACTACAGACGAAGACAGGTGACATCACACCGGAGAACGTCGTGACACTGATGCTGTCAAGCAAACAAAACTGGGACGACATAGCACGCTACGTGACTCACGTACTACAAGGCAAAAAGACTGACGGTTGCCTTGAAAACTGATACAGAAGACGAAAAACAGACAGACGAGACAAGATATATAAGATTGCCGTAGGGCATAGAAACGCCGACCGGTCCGAAGTAATGTGTATAACAGTTCCGGACCGGATTCCGGTGAACGCCGCGGGAAAGGTTTTGGGTGTTTAGGGGTAGAAATCCCTCACACCGCGGAGCCCGGCGCTTCGTGATGGTCTTAGTGGGCCCCCTCCATGCTGTAAGCAAGGTCGGGGGCCTCGGACGATTCACCTAGTACCTCGGAAAAAAAAAAAAAAAAAAAAAAAACAAGGTCCTCAACAATGGGCGAAAGTCGCCTCCTACGTGGAGGCGATCTTGCGCCAAAAAAGGAAGAGGAGAACAGCAGATCGGCCGTCCGCAGGGCGCCGTAGCTGTTCACGGGAAAAAAGACCCTGCGGGTCTCAACGGCCGATCTGAAGTGAGAAGGTGCCGCTCAGGCGAAGCAAGCCCTCCCCTGAAGTAATGTGTAAAACGGTGCCGGGGGAGGGTCTGTACAGTAGTGCAGAGCAGAAAGGGTTAGTGTTTTTAGTGGGTAGGAATCCCACACGCCGTGGGAGTGCGGAGCCTCTTGCGGTGTCTCCTGGGCTGGCATGGATATGCGGCCCAGGCGGTCCGGTGGAGCATTTGGTCCACCGGACTGATGCAAGATTTCACTGTTTCCCTCGTAAAAAAAAAAAAAAAAAAAAAAATTATTATTATTATTATTATTATTATTATTATTATTATTATTATTAACGTTCTCTTGTAACCGGATGTACTTTAGAATCTTGTTCAGATAAGTCGTAAATGCTTCGCGCAGTCGATTGTTGTGGCAAGAATCGAGAGTTTGAATACTGTCGCCGTAACTCAAAGAATAAATTTCATTTTTAAAGCCGAGTCCCCATAACTACCCATTGCTCCTTGCCAGTTGCGCGGTTCTACTGATATTTATAATATGTATGAATACTTTTGACTTTATAAATTAATTTACAAATATTGCTTTTGCCGTTATATACTTAAAATTTTCATTGTTCTTATTGATTAGTGGAACATAGAACAGTGAACTGTGGAACAATGAACCAAACAACGCGCACGGGGCAACGCGCGTGCTTACAGTTTGCAAAGAGCTTATGGGTACTTAGCCTAATGGCTATACAAAACTAAAACTAATGTTATATTAATTTAACAAAAATTTTATCGCGTGCTATTAACCTTAATTGATCATTTCTATATGAATTTGTACATTTGTAAGTTAGATATTTAAAATAAAATTTTCTTTACTAAGCATTTAAAATGTAAAACTGAAAATTTCAGCGGATCCAGTTTATTTATAAAACACAAAGTCTACGAGCAGTACAGAACTGATATTGTCATACGGACATTAATTCTTTGAAACATACTATTCATGATTCTGTAAAGTTTCGAATAAGTTTGATTTTGATATATGATGAATTATCATATATCAAAGTATAAATGCTTAACAGAATCATGATATTGGTTAATATGAATTACCATACCAATACAACAAATCGTAAGATAATATACTAAAAATATGATTTTTATATTCGCCTCACGTGCAATGTAATCACGCACATATGTACATAATTGCTGCACTGAAAAAAAAAGATTTGTTATTTCAACTAAATATTTAGTAAAATATTTAGTAAAGTTATCTTTAGTTAAATCAACTAAATATTTCTCTGAAACAACTACATAAAGAGTAAAATCAACTAAATTATTTAGTTAAAATAATAATTAGTAAATTTAATTAAACATTTAGTTACTTCAAATATGGTATGGTTGATTCAATTAAAAGGTTTCATTGAAAGAACTAAATTCGTTTTCTTGAAACAAGAAAATAACTTCAAATAAATGTTTATTGTTTTTAACAAAATCAATTGGTAGAGTTAACGAAATATTTACTTAAATCAAATAACTGAAATATTGATGAACCCAATCTCTAAAAACAAATAAATATTTGTTTGAAACAACTACATATTTCGTTGATTTAAACAATTAAAAACAAGGAAATATCTCCGACGCATTAACTAAACCATTCATTCCTTTAACAAATATTTTGTTAACTCAACTATTTATTTAGTAACTTCGACAGCATGATTTTGTTTAACTAGCTAAAGGATTTATTAAAGAATCGAATCCTAATTTACAAAATCTTTACTTGTTACTACTAACTATTTCATAGATTCAAATAAATAAATTAGTTGAAGTGCCAATATCTGTATATCCAAATATGTTGTCATTCTTACTAAATACTTACTTGTTTTGAAGAAACCTTTTATTTAACCGACAAGATATTTAGTAACTGCAACTAACAGGTTTTGCAATATGAAGAAAAGTGATTCGATAATTTTCTTCTCTCGTCAATCAAACGTTTCCTTGATTTGACTAAATATTTCTTAGAAGATACTAAATATTAATTAGATTTAATTAAATGTTTAGTTAAATAAGCACTATGACAATAAAAAAGTATGTAGTTAATTTGACTACATATTTCTTGGTTTCAAATAAACCTTTTGTTAAAAGGACAAACTGCGTACTTCAATCTACAAAACTATTTCCTTACCCCAACCAAAATTTAGTTAAAAACTTTCTCTTACTCTTATTAAGTTACAATTAGTTGACTTGAATAAATGTTTGTTCGGTCTGACTAAAAAATTAGTTAAAATGCCAGTGTCTTTGTATCCAAATACGTTGTCATTCTTACTAAATACTTAGTTGTTTTAAACAAACATTTTATTAAACCGACAAGATATTTAGTAACTGCAACTAACAGGTTTTGCAATCTGAACAAAAATGATTCGTTAATTTTCTTCCCTCGTCTATCAAACGTTTCCTTGATTTGACTAAATATTTCTTAGACGACAATAAATATTAATTAGATTTAACTAAATGTTTAGTTAAACAAGCACTATGAAAATATAAAAGAATGTAGTTAATTGGACTACATATTTCTTGATTTCAAATAAATCTTTTGTTAAAAGGAGTAATTGCGTGCTTCTATCTACAAAACTATTTCCTCACCCCAACAAAATATTGGTTAAAAAATTTCTCTCCCGATTTCTAAGTTACAATTAGTCAACTTAAATAACTGTTTGTTAGGTTTGACTAATAAATTAGTTGAAATGCCAATGCCTTTCTAACCCAATATGTTGTCATTCATACTAAATGTTTACTTGTTTTAAACAAATATTTTATTAAGCCGACAGAATATTTAGTAACGGCAACTAACAGGTTTTGCAATCTGAACAAAAATGATTCGTCAATTTTCTTCCCTCGTTAATCAAACGTTTCCTTGATTTGACTAAATATTTCTTAGACGACAATAAATATTAATTAGATTTAACTAAATGTTTAGTTAAACAAGCACTATGAAAATATAAAAGAATGTAGTTAATTGGACTACATATTTCTTGATTTCAAATAAATCTTTTGTTAAAAGGAGTAATTGCGTGCTTCTATCTACAAAACTATTTCCTCACCCCAACAAAATATTGGTTAAAAAATTTCTCTCCCGATTTCTAAGTTACAATTAGTCAACTTAAATAAATGTTTGTTAGGTCTAACTAATAAATTAGTTGAAATGCCAATGTCTTTGTATCCAAATATGTTGTCATTCTTACTAAATGTTTACTTGTTTTAACCAAATATTTTATTAAGCCGACAGGATATTTAGTAACTGCAACTAACAGGTTTTGCAATCTGAACAAAAATGATTCGTCAATTTTCTTCCCTCGTTAATCAAACGTTTCCTTGATTTGACTAAATATTTCTTAGACGACAATAAATATTAATTAGATTTAACTAAATGTTTAGTTAAACAAGCACTATGACAATATAAAAGAATGTAGTTAATTTGACTACATATTTCTTGGTTTCAAATAAATCTTTTGTTAAAAGGAGTAATTGCGTGCTTCTATCTACAAAACTATTTCCTTACCCCAACAAAATATTGGTTAAAAATTTCTCTCCCGATTTCTAAGTTACAATTAGTCAACTTAAATAACTGTTTGTTAGGTTTGACTAATAAATTAGTTGAAATGCCAATGCCTTTCTAACCCAATATGTTGTCATTCATACTAAATGTTTACTTGTTTTAAACAAATATTTTATTAAGCCGACAGAATATTTAGTAACGGCAACTAACAGGTTTTGCAATCTGAACAAAAATGATTCGTCAATTTTCTTCCCTCATCAATCAATCGTTTCCTTGATTTGACTAAATATTTCGTAGATTACAATAAATAACTATTAAATTTAACTAAATGTTTAGTTAAAACCGCACTATGATAATAAAAAAGTATGTAGTTGATTTGGCTACATATCTCTTTGTTTCAAATAAATCTTTGTTAAAAGGAGTAACTGCGTACTTCTATCTAGACAACTATTTCCTCACACCAACAAAATATTGGTTAAAAAATTTGTCTCGCGATTACTAAGTTACAATTAGTCAACTTAAATAACTGTTTGTTAGGTCTGACTAATAAATTAGTTGAAATGCCAATGTCTTTGTGTCCAAATATGTTGTCATTGTTACTAAATACTTAGTTGTTTTAAACAAACATTTTATTAAACCGACAAGATATTTAGTAACTGTAACTAACCGGTTTTGCAATCTGGACGAAAGTGATTCGATAATTTTCTTCTCTCGTCAATCAAACGTTTCCTTGATTTGACTAAATATTTTTTAGAAGATACTAAATATTAATTAGATTTAACTAAATGTTTAGTTAAATAAGCACTATGACAATATAAAAGAATGTAGTTAATTTGACTACATATTTCTTGGTTTCAAATAAATCTTTTGTTAAAAGGAGTAATTGCGTGCTTCTATCTATAAAACTATTTCCTTACCCCAACAAAATATTGGTTAAAAAATTTCTCTCCCGGTTTCTAAGTTACAATTAGTCAACTTAAATAAATGTTTGTTAGGTCTAACTAATAAATTAGTTGAAATGCCAATGTCTTCGTATCCAAATATGTTGTCATTCTTACTAAATGTTTACTTGTTTTAAACAAACATTTTATTAAGCCGACAAGATATTTAGTAACTGTAAGTAACAGGTTTTGCGATCTGAACGAAAATGATTCGCGATTTTCTTCTCTCGTCTATCAAACGTTTCCTTAATTTGACTAAATATTTCTTAGATTACAATAAATAACTATTAAATTTAACTAAATGTTTAGTTAAACAAGCACTATGACAATATAAAAGAATGTAGTTAATTTGACTACGTATTTTTTGGTTTCAAATAAATCTTTTGTTAAAAGGTGTAATTGCGTGCTTCTATCTACAAAACTATTTCCTCACACCAACAAAATATTGGTTAAAAAATTTGTCTCGCGATTACTAAGTTACAATTAGTCAACTCAAATAACTGTTTGTTAGGTCTGACTAATAAATTAGTTGAAATTCCAATGTCTTTGTATCCAAATATGTTGTCATTCTTATTAAATATTTACTTGTTTTAAATAAACATTTTATTAAGCCGACAGGATATTTAGTAACTGCAACTAACAGGTTTTGCAATCTGAACAAAAATGATTCATGAATTTTCTTCTCTCGTCAATCAAACGTTTCCCTGATTTGACTAAATATTTCTTAGACGACAATAAAGATTAATTAGATTTAACTAAATGTTTAGTTAAACAAGCACTATGACAATATAAAAGAATGTAGTTAATTTGACTACATATTTCTTTGTTTCAAATAAATCTTTGTTAAAAGGAGTAACTGCGTACTTCTATCTACAAAACTATTTCCTCACACCAACAAAATATTGGTTAAAAAATTTGTCTCGCGATTACTAAGTTACAATTAGTCAACTTAAATAAATGTTTGTTAGGTCTGACTAATAAATTATTTGAAATGCCAATGTCTTTGTATCCAAATATTTTGTCATTCTTACTAAATGTTTACTTCTTTTAAACAAACATTTTATTAAGCCGACAAGATATTTAGTAACTGTAACTAACAGGTTTTACAATCTAAAATGTTGATGCCGGTAAGGTAGAGATCGTGTCGGTACTTCACACGGCCTTTTATATTAAAGTTTACTAAATATTTCATAGTTTCAAATAAATCGTTAGTTACAAATGATGAGTTACACACATATTATTGAGTTTATAAATCATTAATTAAAATGTAATTAAGAATGTATATTAATTATAAGAATATAATTAATTATTAGATTGATGTGCGCTATATTTTACATTTACATGCAACTCTATACTTAGTTAAAATTGAAATTTTGTAGGGTACAAGCGTTGCGTAGCGTAGCGGTTAGAGCGTTAGCCTTGTAATCCGAGGGTCCCGAGTTCGATCCCACCTTAGGTCAAAAATTTTTTCTGCGTTTTTTTCTGTTAGATAATATGTAAATGCGAAACTGCGAGCGATAATTAATATAAATTAATGCGAATATGTAATAATAATTTGATTTAATATTAATAAAATTACTATATAATAACTATGCAGAATCCATATTAAGTTACAGGAGTTCAGGAAAAATCACCAACTTCAATGCGGATGGTTGTACGAAAAGGCTACAAGGAAGAAAAAACTTTTATTTCAAAATTATTAAAAAAAAAAAATTTTTATAATTTTTTTGAAATAATTAGCAAAATATTTTGTAAAATTGACTAAACAGTTAGTTGATTCAACAAATCATTTATTCATATTTATTAAATATTTCGTTAATCTAATGCAGCGGTTAGTTAGTATCATAAAATATTTCACTGTTTTAATTAAATGTTTAGTAATTACAAACAAGTATTTAGTCAACATAATTGAATAATTTATCAAACAAGATAAATTGTTAGTTAATACAATGAATCGTTTAGTCAGTTTCACAAAATTATTTATTGCTCCAGGTAAATACTTAGTAATTTCAGTAAAATGTTTTGTCAAATTGATTAAGTATTTCATTGATCTTAATAATCTGTTAGTTCATCCAATGAATCGTTTAGTCAATTTCATAAAATATTTTGTTGCACCAGAAAAATATTTTGTAATTTCAAGAAAATTTATAATCAAATTGATTAGGTATTTCATTGTTCTTAATAACCCGTTAGTTGATGGAATGAATTATTTAGTCAATTTCATAAAATATTTTGTTGCTCCAGATAAATGTTTTGTAATTTGAATAAAATATTTTATCAAATTGATTAAGTATTTCGTTGTTCTTAATAACTAATTAGTTTGTGCAATGAATCGTTTAGTCAATTTTATAAACTATTTTGTTGCTTTAATTAAATATTTAGTCATTTCAATACAATATTTTACAGAATTCATTTAATATTTTATCAATCTAAATAACCTGTTAGTTGATACAATGAATCGTTTAGTTAACTTCATAAAATATTTCTTTATTTTTAGTAAATATTTAGTTCATGTAACTAAACATTTTGTTATTTTAAATAACTAAATTAGCGGATTCAATATAATATTTAATTAGCAGGCTCTAATGAAATCATGTAGTTGTTTCAACTAAATATTTACTTGAAACTACCAATATTTTTTTTCAGTGTGTGAAATTCCCAGTGCATGTTTTTTAAATCATTTTATCTTTTTAATATAAATCAATGGGACAATTGCTATCATTCATTTTGGAAATTTGTCCACAATGGTAAAACCACACTGGGGGAAATCGTCTATTTTATTCTCATTTGATGTAGAGCTTGTCGAAATCTTCTTGTTATTATTACTAATTTACTACTTATTGCAAGTTATAACTTGCAATACATTCATAATTCTGAATTACCTTTTATGCGGGAAAGAGGACGGATATTCCAGTAGCAGATTTTCATATACGCAATATTTCATCTATTTCCATTTTTACTTTACAGATTTGCAATATACTGTCACTAACGTGTAGTATAGTAGCTGTATTATAGTGAGCTTTGAACAGTTAATCACTGGTGCTGCTATATAACTGTGGTGCCAACGAAGAAGGGAGTAAATCCAATTTTTATGAAAATAAAGTAAAGGCCTTTTTATTCTACAGTTAAAACGTAATTGAAATAGTAATATCTTAATAACTTTCTTAAGGTACTTGTTGCTTTCTTCTTTGGCACGACCGATATCTTTCTATCTCTTAAAATATTATATCAAAATTTGGAAATTGACTTGGGTTTGCTTTGTTACCTGCATAGTGGATATTTCATTAACGCTTACGCATGTAATTTGTAAAAAAAAATTAATAAAAATCTTTTTAAAATAATTTTTAACATTTTTTCTGTAGTTATCGCAGAACAAATGAAGAAAAATGACAACAACAATACGGAAATAATTGTTATGGAGACTAATTTTGTGCCTGTGGGGAAAATTTATCCAAGCGATAACACAGTTAAGCTCATTTTATTGTCCTAACTAAATTTAAACGCGTCTTCATGTTTTTTGTATGATTTTCATTTTAATTACTTAAAATAATAGAATAACTACAAAATTTGTATAAGTAAGAAAAGCTATTTTAAATAATTTATTTTTTGACACACGCTCGAATAAAAAGCATGTGCCAACCCTCGCTTTGCTTGGGCGCAAACGTCCACACGAGAATAAAATCATTTTCAGCAGTAGTATGGAAATGTACTATTTGTCAACTCCGTGTGCGAAATTGTACTTCTGTTGCCTGTTTATAGTGTGCGAAGTTTCTGATTTGCGCATTGTAAGGCCAAGTGTGCGAAGTGGTTACTTCGCATACGCAGTAAAATAGGGATACATTAACAGGCCCAAAGGAGAATCACACACACTGAGTTAACAATGAATAGTATACGATACGCGTGCACGAATTAGATACTTTGCGCACTTGTGTCGTAATGCACTATTTGAATATTTACTTTTAAATTTCAATTCCTAAACTTCAAACAAAGCGTATTTTTGCGTCTATTCTATTTACACACTGACATCTTCTTAACATTATGGATTCATCCACGAACAAAAACACAAAAAATATTTTTAAGCTAATTTACCATAAAAAAAAAATTTCATTTTAATAACATCTTTATCGATTTATTTTTATAAATTTTCTTCAGGTTCACATTGGACGTAAAGTTAAAATAAGTCACGCTAATTTCGAAAACATTACGCAAAAAAGTAAAACGCCAGCTCAATTTGTTGGCAATACACTAACTTGTGTATATGATGAGACAACTTTAATAAAAAGTACGGTGACCGGAAGACCTAGTAATAAGAGTATAAACAGACCGAAAGATGAAGAAGAGGCGAAAGAAGTTGTAGAACAACTTGATCCTGTTCTACTGCAGGCTTGCCAAGGTAAAAGATCTTGTGCAAAACAAGCACGATTTTCTTTTATCGTCCGCTATGACACTTTTGGCCCCCTTTTGTTTTAGTATCCTAGCGACCCATTACTCCTACCAATCGAATCACGAATAAATAAATATCATAAAAAATGCATAATTTTTTAAAGATAGGATTATGCGTCTCCAATCTTATTCTACATTGAATTCGGTTAATGTTTTTAATTTGGTCTATCAATGTGCGCTTCGTGCACTATTCTTTTTGTAACTTGGAAATTCATATGATCACGTGATCATATGGGTCAGCCAATCCATTCACGAATACACTAAAGTCGTTTACAAGCTCATTACTTTTCTAAGATAGGAAAAAACTATAAAAGTCGATTCAATGCGATTAAATTTATTAGTGATAGTTATTATTATTAATGGTTTTTTAATTATATTAGTTAAAATGTTTTTTTTCAGATTTCTTCAGTTATTGGTTAAAGAACCATTACCAACAAAAATGCGAAAAAGGAAAATACAATTACTTAATCGAAATGGGAAAATTCCATGTCCATGTGTCAAAGAAATTATCATATTTAAAGCGAGAGGTTAAGCCCAAGAAGATTTCGAAGAAAAATAAGAGTAAGTTTTAATACATCTCCGATGAAAATGGAAAAACTACATAATAGTACATTATCATAGGGGGTTGGAAGGTTGGGGGTTGGAGGATTTGATTATTCACAGCATGAGACGTTTTTCGCACGAGCGAAGCGAGTGAGAAAAAGTCGAATGCAGTAAAGATCACCTTACGCATCAGTGACATATACTATTTTATACCACGCAAGCTGAATAATCATATTAAAGTTATGATTTTGAGGTTAGAGTGGTATAAATGTTAATAAATATATAGCTAAATGTGGTAATTGGAACATTTCTTACATTAAATACATTGATATAATTTTCTTTACCTTTTTCACATTTATTTATTTTAATAATAATATAATTTAGTGAAAAATTTCCAAAGAAATTTCTTTGATCATTTGTAGCAGGGACAGACAGTTATACTTGTCTTCTTCTAGTAATAGTAGAACTTTAAATTATTAAATTACTTGATATATATTTTGTAGAGACTGATTCTTCTGGAAACGAATCTGAAGCTAGCAATATAAAAAATTTGAATATCAGTCCTAAACTCAATAAATCAAAATCATGCACGAGGGATACTAATAGTAGGTTTATACACAGTTCTATTGGAAAAATAAATAAATAATTATAAGAATAATAACTAAAATACACTTACTGTTTTTAGAAACTAATTCTACTGATGAAGAGTCTGACGCTCAAGATTTTACACCGGGTCAGTTATATGCAATTGTGAAACAAAATAACGAACTAAAGAAAATTCAAGGCGATAGTTCTTTACCTTCCACTAGCTCACTAAGCACCAGTTGTGAGCCCAAACAATTATCCAAGTCAGCGACAAACAAGAATGAAGGTGAGTTTTATAGCTGTTCTAAAAAAGGTCGATTGAAAGCGATTGAAAGTCAATCGATTTTCATATGTACCTTATTTTGATTAACCAGTCTTCTATGGCTTCTCGCCTTAATTTTTAGCAAAGCTCTGCACCATTTTTGTTTTCTTAACCTAGCAATCCATTCCTACCACCAATCAAATTACGAATAAAATGATATCACAATAAATCCACCATTTTTAAAAAGTAGGAATATTTGATTGTTCATTTTATTCAAGAATTACTGTCTTCAAAACAATACATTTAAGGCAATAAAGCATAGGACAAAATGGTTTGCACACTCTTTAACGCGATGCCTTCCCATATATATAGCATGCACACACATCCACCCACACACTTACACATACTAACCTATAAAACTACACGCCATCACGTATGAATCCATGCATTCCTTCGCGCATGCACACACACACACACACAGCCATCCGTACTACGCCAATCATGTGTTCAAATGTTTCAGAAACCGATATTAATAAAGAGGATGAAGACGAAGTTCATATGAATCCTGAAATCGAGTTCATCAACCCAACCAATGAGGAGTTTGAACCATGTAATTCAACTGATCAAACTGATGAGTTATCATCAGTTAATGGCGAAGATTTAGAATCGGCATCTGATTGCGATCCTTTAAGTTAGAAAATAAATCAACATAGATTGACGATTATATGATCCCCTTTAACCTTTAGAGGACGGGATGGCCCCTATACCGGCCATGCCCATGATCGACCCTTTACATGTGTTAGTTTTGAGATGTGAGACATCACAAAAACTCGATTTCTATAGAAAAGTGAGAGAAAACAGTAAACCCAAATCCCCGTCCTCTAAAGGTTAAAAGTTTTAATGTAAAACTATAAAAATATAGTTTAAATAATTCAATTTTTGTAATTCAATAAATTAATTTCTAAAACTTTACTTGAAAAATTACGATCTTTAGGGCGTTCGTTCACAATCTTTCTTGAGCAATTCGATTAGTACTTTTCATAACACTTCGAAAAATCAGATAAAATTTATAGCTATCCCAAGTGTCATTGATGTGAATTCATCAAAATCTCCTATCAAAGTGAATTAAATTCGTCAAAATTAAGTGCAATAATAATTTTTCGTATTAAAGTCGATTCGATTCTTTTTTTCTTATTGAGCTTTATCACAGTTTAGTTTGTTTAACTTTTATATAATTCAGATGTTATTTTATATACTTCATTTAATATATGTTACAATAAGTATAAAAATACTATTTATAACACGCATACGCAAATTGTACGTTAGATGGCGCGCATATATATATAGTCCTCCTGTCATGCGCATATATATACACACACCTATATTATTTAGCTGTATTTAAAAATTTACCACTCAGTCCCCCTCAAAATAACGTAAAAATATTATTATTATTTATACGATAGACCCCCCCCCCATTTCGGCTCATATTATCTCATTAAAAAATATCAGCTACAGCATGTAGGTTACGGCAGCATGTGAGTATAAATTTTAAAATCTCTGTTAAGGACTAGCCAGGTCTTACTTCATAAAAAATGTAACTGTAGCACCCCCTTAATATCTTCGCTAATCTATTTACATTTAAAATAGATCTAATTTGGTTGAGTATTTACTTCTTATTTATCGTATTAAAATTTATAGAACTAAGGATACATTAAAATTTAAAGAACTAAGGGTACATTAAAATTAGGTTTCACTCGATCAAAACCAATGCATAAAATACTTATTAAATACTATTTCTATTGAAGTCGATTCAATTAGATTAACCATCAGCCTTAATTTAGCGCATTAAAATTGACAAAACTAAGAGTACATTAAAATTAAGTTAAACTCGATAAAATTCAATACGTAAATTACTTATTGAATTCTATTTGCATTGAAGTCGATTTAATTAGATTCAATATCAATTCCTATTTAGCGTATTAAAATTAATAGAGATAAAGGAAATTGAAATTAGATTAAATTCAATTCAAATCAATAAACAAACTGCTTCTCGCATTTTATCGGTATTTAAATCGATTCAACTCGATAAAGTTTAAATCGAGTGAGTTCGAAAATCAATCGAGCTTAATAAATCGATAAAAGTTGATTAAATTGATTGAATTGATTTCAATCGGCGATCGATATATTTGAATCGAATTGAATACTAATTTGTAGATAAAAGTTCTATCGTTTTTAATCGTATTATGCTTCTGAGAGTACATACATTGAGTCGACTTCAAGTGTCATAATTGGTATCAAGATTCAGTCTCAAGATCGATTCAATTTTTTTTTATCGACTTGAATCGGCTATTTTTAGCAGGGTGTACAATTTATAACGAAAGAGAAAAATGTGCGATTTCCCATAAGGCCTGTGTTAAATGTGTGAAAATTAAAATATTTATACGTTCTTTCTGACCCTCCTAAAGATCACTAAAATTTAACCGAGCCATTTTTAAACTAAAATCTACCTGTGTGCCAAATTTAAGATTTTTGTAAGGTGTCAATCCCTTACCGGGGGTACTCCCTTAATTGCTTTAAAATTTATTGTGGTGATAGATGTTGGGTAGCCCTCGGCTGAGTTCTTTGGGCAAAATGATTGATACATAAATTTCAGAGATATTTGAGGTTAAAACTTTTATTTGATATCGTTTTTTTGTACTTTACTAAATCATTTGGTTCACTCCACATATTATTAATGGATCGGCATATCGCAATGTAATGGCCCATCATTCCAGAAGTAAGAGGTGAGACGAATTTAACAATTCCAGAGAGAATCAGCTCCAGATTTCTAGATAATTTTGTATGTGATATAGATATTATGTATGTGAATTTTCATCAAGATTGTACTATTACTTTTTGATATTTAAAATTTTCCTATTTTACAAAGTCATTTTCTTTGTCGCCTGATAACTAGAGAAAACTTTTTTTTTTAATTTCTTTAAAATTTGGCGGAGATGTAGAGTGTATATTATTTATTATATTTGTTTTTAGAGTAAAAGAATTCGTTTATGAATTTCATAATTATTCGAGGTTAAAACTAATTTAGCCTTCTTTTCAAATCGTATTTTTTTGGATATATCTATACTAGAAAATGGAAATAACACGTGCTATGCGTGCGTGTTGTTCACATGCGTTTGTTTTTTATTGAGGGTAATTTACAGCGCATTTCACCGATACATGAAATTAGATAGATATGTTTGCGAATTAGACGTCGAGAAATACGTTTAACAATATTTTTGACTGCACTTCGATATTAATCGCGTTATAAAATCTAACTATTACGACGAAAGATATTTGAGGTTTAAAATAAAACTAATTGAGCATGTGATAATATTTTTAAAAAATGGATTTATAAAAATATCGGGTTGTCGCATGAGAAAAAGAGTAACAAGAATGAATTCTCGAAAAAAATATATTAATTTATTACGAATATTCATAAAGAAAATTGGGTATGATACAATTAATTATTGTTATGAAAAATTAAAAAAAAAATGAATAAATACATTATTTTGAGGAAGCTATGTACCAATGTATTAGCAGAGGTTTTTTCTTTTTATGATAGCTCTACCTTCCAACTTTGGCAGTGTCTTTCTGAATTTATCTCGTAACCTCTAACTAATTATATCATTAAATAAAAGATAACATTATATTTAAAAAGTTATTATTTATAACTCTTAACTTATCATTTTTGAAATTTAAACTTCGCTCTGCGCGCACTCTTCCTTTCTTTTCGATTATACAATTAATATTGAAATATTATGAATTGAAAATTTATTTTACTTTTTAACATCCGCAAATTTATGCAATACTTTTCATTGAAACTTGGATTGTATTTATATAGTGTTTTTTTTTAGTTTATTCCTACAATATGAAAATTTGGAGATTAGACATTTAACTGTAATCAGAACAGTATTCAGCTCTTCATTGTTAAGGTGATATGCGACCTCCCTGTTACCAACAAGTACATACAGGGATCCGTTTTTCTCTTTCAATTTTGAATTTTCAGAAAAAAAAATTCTTTGGCACGTTGTAGATTTAGTAAAGGACTACAACGTAATAAAAATATTTTTTCTTAAAATTGAAAATTGAATGAGAAACACGGATCCCTGCAATCGGCCCCTAAAGAAAACGGCGAGTACGTTGGCTGTATGAGAAAGTGCGCGGTAAGCGAGGAGCCACTACAGGAAGAGAGGGGACCCCCCTAGCCACGCCACACCGCATGACGTAATTGAGGATCCTTAACCCGACTTAAATGAATTTAAGGACAATGTTAGGGTCTGTACAGGAGGTCTGATTTGCCTGTACAGGCTTACACATCTACAATATTATAATTTTCTTATAATTTGTTACACTGTCCACATGGACACAACCGTACATACGGGGTTCCCAAATTTGGAAGTACCATGCGTAGGGCTGCCACCTTTTACATTTGAAGTTTCCGGCCGACCGATGATCGGGGGAGAGAGTAGACGGGGGATATGAGATCCATGCATATTAGGGAATTACCTAGACGTGCAACAATAAGCAAGACAATTATTTAAACAATTTTTAAACTCAAGTACGCGGAGAATATGAGGTCCACGCATATAAGGGAGTCATGTAGACATGAAAAAATAAGCAAAACGATTATTTAAACAATTTTTAAACCCAAGTAGCCGGGGGATATGAGGTCTACACATACAAGGGAGTCATGTAGACATGAAAAAATAAATAAAACGAGTATTTAAATAATTTTTAAACCCAAGTAGCCGGGGGATATGAGGTCCACGCATATAAGGGAGTCATGCAGACATGAAAAAATAAGCCAGACGATAACTAAAATAATTTTTAAACCCAAGTAGGTGGGGGATATGAGGTCCACGCATATAAGAGAGTCATGTAGACATAAAAAAATAAGTCAAACGATTATTTAAATAATTTTTAAACCCAAGTAGGTGGGGGATATGAGGTCCACGCATATAAGAGAGTCATGGAGACAAAAAAATAAGCCAAACGATTATTTAAATAATTTTTAAACCCAAGTAGGTGAGGGATATGAGGTCCACGCATATAAGAGAGTCATGGAGACAAAAAAATAAGCCAAACGATTATTTAAATAATTTTTAAACCTAAGTAGCTGGGGGACGCGAGATCCACGCATATTAGGGAATTGCGTAGACAATAAGCAAGACTATTATTTAAATTAACAATAAGCAAGACTATTATTTAAATAATTGTTAAATCCATGTAGCCGGGGCCGCGAGGTCCACGCATAGAAGGGAGTCGAGTTATAGAGGTTAAGAATTTTTGAAATAAAAGTGTTGCTTACGTCGCACGTCTACGTAACTCCGTTATATGCGTGGAACTCGCGTCCTCCGGCTACTTGGGTTTAAAAATTATTTAAATTATCATTTGGCTTAATTTTTATGTCTACGTGACTCCCTTATATGCGTGGACCTTATATCCCCCGCCTACTTGGGTTTAAAAATTGTTTAAATAATTGTTTGTATTATTTTTTCATGTCTAAATGACTCCCTTATATGCGTGGACTTCATATCCCCCGCCTACTTGGGTTTAAAAATTGTTTCAAAAATTCTCTTACATATTGTTTCACGTCTACGTAATTCCCTAATATGCGTGGACCTCGCGTCCCCGGCTACTTGGGTTATTATTTACGACTTTCAGTAAAATAAAATATTTTCATTCATAAAATTTGAATGACGCTCTGATTTCCGGCTTTTGATAGGCCGGTCGGAGATCAATTCCGACAACCGGCCTAAACATCAAATTTCCGGCTTGGCCGGCAGGATTCCGGTAAGGTGGCAGCCCTAACCATGCGGATGATACTTCGAAAAATAGGGCAAATGTCTAGTTTTAGATAAGTATTTAACGAGCATCAAAAATTAATTTGAAGGCAACCTATTCAGGGCCTGTCTAGCACCTTGTCACACGCCTGGGTACGGCTAGCCTGACCGAACCCTGTACAGGACCTACATAATTCTTTACAAAGGTACTTTTATATTTAACTCCCACTGCAGTGAAGTAAATTTCTCTGAACGAAATCTATGAGCTTATTGTTTGTGTGTAATATGAGGGTCTAAAGATCCACTTTTTTGCAAATTTATAAAATTTTCAATCAAAACACGTAATGCCAGTAAAATAATAAGATGTATCAAACAAAATTCAAAAGAAAAATAAGTATTATTTGATAAATATAAAAAATCACTAAAGTTTCTTACAAAATATGAATATATGCTAAAAACAATCTCAATACTTAATTGTGTCATTTTCGTATTTCTTTAGGTTATCATATGGAAAAATTTAGATTGTCTTAAGGGGGCAAACCTGGGTTAAAATGATGAAAAAATCGAAATTTTTTTTATTGCATTTTTAATTTAAAAATTTCTTGGAAAATATGTTTCCGCAACCCGTTTATCGAAATTCAATTTCTTTTTTGGTTGGGAATAAAAAATGTAAAACGGAAAAAATCGAATTTTCGTGAAAATTTCGTTTTTATATCCAAAAGTTGTCGAACTCTTTTCAATGTTGAAAATAATCATTAACATTCTGATAAATTTTTAATTTAAGGTTAGAGTATCGTTGAAAATGATTAAAATTTAATTTTAAGAAAAAGCCATGTCCATACATAAATTTGATAATATCAAGTTTTCTTTAATATTTCTCGAAAATTGTATTTATTAATTTTTTTTGTCCATCTTACACAATTTTTAGCATAATCTTTGAATTCAAAATCAAAAACGCTTTACCGGTAATTTTTTGAAACCGTTTTATATTTTTACGAGTAATACTCTATAAAGTGTACTACCAACCCAATAAATTCACGATTTATCAGTACAACGCAATATCAATTTGTTTTAGCAAAAGTAGTCAAATTTTAATAATTCAAATTTTTATTTTAAGTTGTGTGACGTCTATGATAAGTACTGTAGAAAAGTCCGAAAGTTTCGTACAGTACGTTACATAGTTTTTCGCGTGTAGAATACTTATGTTTTTGACAGTCAGTTTTAAACGTAACCTATCCCTGCTATATACAGTAAACAATCAAGCAGACAAAAGTCCATATATCTGTTTATTGTGTTTTGGTGTATGATTACTGTTTGAAGAGTAAAAAATGTATTAATAGATGTTGGAGTTTAGGCTTTGGCTCATCTGAGTTCAGGGAAAAGACCAAAATCAAAGTGGAGCACTCTAACCTGCCAAGTAAAGAATAGCCACCTGTTGATTACAAAACAAGAAAATTTCTGCTTGTGCATGCATCAGTAGAGTAAAAACTTTTTCAAAATATTAAGTGCAGTAAGTGTGCAGAGCAAGAGCTTATACTCTAGAATTTTCTGATGCGATTGGGTACTCTTAAAAAATGACAGTGAAGTGTATGTCTTGTCGTCAAGTGGCTGGAGAAAGTCATTCAAGCCCTCGTACAGAAGCCAAGCCCTACTCTCCTTATTTAGTGAATAGTGTTAATATTCTATTCATTTAGGTCTTGTGGCCCTAGAGAGACTTTATGTTATCATGAACATGCTTGTCGAAGAATGCGTTTCAATTGCAGTTGGAAGCATAAATAACATAAAGAAGACAGTACCCTCAAGGATATTGTACTTAATACTGCTCATCAGCAAGTTGAGAAAGGATAGAGACGGCTGTTATCAATGCAGTATCTGAGTACAATAATGCAATAATGGTAAAGACCATTGAGGTGAGGACTTCAAGAAAAAAAATACGACTACAGCTGAGATGATGATCCATATGCAAGTGGTGCACATTAAGTTCAGTAAGTTTTTGAAATAAATTCATTTAGATCAAACATTATCACTAAGTCACATTTAAATCACTGTAATTTGCTTTAGATATTCATAAAATCATTGTTTCAGTTGAGATCAAATCAAAACACACTTTGAGGTTATTTCACTGAGGTTCACTTTTTCACTTCTATTTGATGAATAAAAATAAGTATTTCATGTATATTTGCACTAAATAAGGACTAGATACTAAATTTATTAATAGTGGTATTTTTCTTTCATTTTTCAGCTGTAACTTCTCTGAAAACATTGTTATGATTTGACGCAACACAACACTACTGAATTTAAAGGGCTGTATCATATGTCAAATACTTCTCAATTGCTAGTTCTAATATGTAAATTCTGTCAGAACTAATAATAGACAGAGTAGAGGAGATAAGTATAACAAAACTGTTTTGCAAACTTTAATGTCAATTATCTCAGAATTAATTTTTTAATAATTTTCAGGTACGGCACGTAGCACTGCTCTGGAGCGCTTTGATCAAATGAATGATAGTTTGGGGAATGTCTTCTTTATACATATTTATATTGAATAAGTGGAGCAGATTATAGAAATAGACCTCCAATTAATTTGTACGTAAAGAAATCTCTGAAAAAAGTTAAAAAATTGTTAAAAAATTATTCATAGATGTATATTAAATGGAAGAATTCAATTTTTTCAATATCTGGTCCACTTATTCAGTGTAAATATATATAAACAAGAGTTTCCTCGCTCTCTGATTTATTTGGTCAAACTGTTCCAGACCAGCACTACATGCTCTGATGAGGTGTTATAGAAAAATTGATGCTTTAATCCAGTGATTATTACAGACTTATAAATCAAAATATGGAAGACATTTAAAAAAATAATTACCTGACAATTAGTAAAAATATATTTTAGTATAATTATACTAAAATATATTTTTTCAGGCTTCAACCCAGGCTTGCCCCCTTAAGGATTACAAAATATTAATATAAACAGGAAAATACTACAAGTATCGAGGAAGTTATGCACTTTAAATAATGAAATCGAAATAGTGAGAGTTGCTGTTAAATCAAGAATGATTATGAATAAAGTAACTCGACTAAATAATATTTGTTTAAAATTTGATATACTTTTTTGAATCTAACAAAGAAAGTAACAGATTCTGGCATCCAATATTAAAATAAAAGTATATTTCATTCATGTTAGATTAAAAACAATTTTCAAAGGAGTCAGTGGTCTACAGAAAAGTATGCTTGAATATAAAACATAATAATTTCATTAAAGGTACCCCCTTAGATGCATATTAAATAAATTATTTAGTTTCTTACTTCAATTTCTCCAATCCGATCAGATAATGGTATGTGTAGTGCCTCACAATCACTGATATTAAAGTATTCATTGTCCATTGATGATCCTGTACTAATAGCGTCATATTGCTCATTATATAAGAAATGTGCTCTTGGAACTCGCATCTGAAATCAAAATTTTCATTAGATAATATGATCACGCTATTTAATATATACTATTTAATATATATATATATATATATATATATATATATATATATATATATATATATATATATATATATATATATATATATATATATATATATATATATATATATATATATATATATATATATATATATATATATATATATATATATATATATATGTATAAAAAATTTCAAATTTTTTACAGTATTTTACATAAAATATTTTTATTTACATGAGATTTGTGCAAAAAGCTATGAATGAACATTAATACCTCGTCATTTTCTGTAGGGCAGGCATCATTTTCATTTCGTTCTAAGAAGTCTTGATGATCAGATGTTACAGCATACTCCTCATCCTCAATCCTACCATTATTAACAATAATTTCTTCCACTTCATTAATGTCTACATGATTTAAACCGATTCTTTGATCGAAATTCTGAAAAATATTAATTGTAATTATTTGTGTGTACGTATTTGTGTGTTTAAAGACAAAGAATAATACATTATGACACTGGTGTAGAAGGTGATTATTTACCTCATGAGACGTTTTTCGTACGAGCGAAGCGAGTGAGAAAAGTCGAATGCGGTAAAAATCACCTTACGCACGAGTTTCATACAGTATTTTATACCATGAGAGCTCAAAAAATTAATGCCAAAGTTGTGATTTTTAGGTTAGAGTGGTATAAATCTTTTTTATTTAATGATAATTTAAAAATATTTTGACTCTAAAATAATATTAATTTATTCATGCAATAAAATCTGATATTTTATATTTAAAAATTATTTTTTTCACCTGCATATCATCCACAGAGTTTGAGCTGCTATTAGAACGTTGCTCAATTCTTTTTTTCCTTTTTCGGTAATATTTTGTTGATTTTGGCGTTTCAGATTTTTTTTTGTAAAGGAGAATCTACATTATGTGCCGTGTGCCGTGTACCGTATACAGTGTACCGAGTCAAAAGAAAAATGTTGTTGAACGTCTATTAATCTACATAAGCACAGATTAAACGGAATAGACCTTAGAGAGCAGAAAATCTAACCCCAAAGAGTTGAGGACATCCTAAACACATAACCTGGTGCAGATACCTCTTTGCAAAGGAAAAAAAAGACCTCAAAGAGCAGAGGAGATAACCAGGAGCAGATACCTCTTGTAGTAACCCGAAGAGCTGAACTGCGAATAGTATTGTGAGGTAAGAATAAATAGTATTTTATTATAATTTTATGTTTTAAGATTGTATATAGTGTGTAAAGCCAGTGACAATAAATTCTTAAGTTCTGATTCAATCTTTATTTATTTTTATCACTTTACTTTCAGTTGATCGACTTGAAGAACCATTTCGGATTTCAAAAGAGAACAATCAAAAGTTTTGAGTGTTCATGGAGAAATCCTATAGAGTAGAAAAGTTTACTCCTTCCAGAAATTGCTGGGTAAAACTACAGCTAGTATGGATCCGTCCAGTGGTCTAGTTCCACAGATTAATGGAATGTTGCCAATAAACAAGAAGTAGAATAAAAAGAAGAAAACAATATGCAGTCTCTGTTAGTTGGTTTGTACTTGTTACAAATATGGTTTTGCTTTCTCAAGCTACAGAGATTAAAGCAGCTCAAAAAACGTATAATCATGAGACGTTAGTGGGTTATGCCACACCTTCGTGTGCATTTGCGTGATACTTTAGGAAACTACGAACTTCTTTTTCGATACTTTAAACATGAAAACGAAGAAGAATTTTGTAATTTAATGGGAATGCCAGTAACGCTATTCAATGAACTGTTTACATTGGTTAAGGGAAGGCTCCAAAAATTTAGTCCACGTAAACCATTGTCACCTGAATTAAAACTTGCTGTTACTTTGAGGTATTACGCTTATTTCCTATAAATACATACTGTCAAATAACTTTAATTTTTTTATAATTTACAGTTTTTTACATGAAGGAGGTAATGAGGTTTGTGCAGTGATGAAGGAAGTGTTGTTATCCACCTTTAAATCAAAGAAAATGGCTAGAAATAGCTTCTCAATGTGAAATATGTGGAATATGCCTTATTTTTTAAAAGCAATTAACATAACACTTTGATATAAAAAAGCCACCTAAGGCTCTCTTTTTTATAATTACACTAATTTCTTTAGTGTGGTTTTATTAGCTACGTGACATACGTATACAAAGTTCGCCTTTTTTAATTATGGTGATTCTGGTATGTACAACAATTTTCTGTATGTATATTATCTAATGAAAATATTTTATCATAAAAAATTCCATTGATTTGGCAGGTTCTGTTAATGGTGTATCTGTTAAGTATCTGTTTGTTGGTTGTTGTACTATGAGTTGGAGAATAAGACTCGATGAATGGAAGATGCCATAGTCGTAAATATTCTGTTTATTCTGTTTATTATAATGTTACATTAGTATTACATAACTTCGTTAAACTAATCATACAGGTAAAAAATTTATATTATTTTATTTTATTTAGGTAGATACGAATTTAAAATTTTTTTTATTTCCAGCATCAGTGTCAGTTTGTGTCTCATTGGCACTTGTTCCAACACTTTACAGATGGTACGATAGTATATGTCATCCTCATATTCGTTAAGCGCTCCAGAAACAATGGTGTGCGATGGAGTCACTTGTAATTGTTTGATATTCTGCAATGCTCCAAGTATGGATGCCTTTGTTTCTTCGATATCTTTATCTATACTATCTACTTTTCCCTTTTTCTTTTTGGCAAAATTATCTACCGGTGGCATAATCTAGTATTTAAGCACATTTAGTTTTAATACATTTTTCTAATACATATAAATAATGACAAAAATATGATTACCTGTTCATTGTATTTTCTCTTTCTCGAAGAGCTTGTGGTTGCTTCCTGCATAGAGCTTTTTGGTGTTCTATGCTGAAAACAATTCTCGTCCAAGGAAAGCATATCTTGATAATGCTCCCATTTTTTCGATTGAGGTTTTGCTGCTGATCCCGATGGTGGCTTTTTTGAGAGAGTAGCCCTTTCTGTCCGATATTTAGTTACCAAACTCTGCCAGCGTTTTTCTATTTCTTCTGCTGCAGAAACGTACCCTAATTAGTTATCACAATTAATAAATTATTTAATATAACTTACGTGAAATATTCTGTTCATAAACTTGATAAACTGCTTGGGAGATGTAGGCAAAAATATCATGTTTTTTTTTCTTTTTTTTGTAATACTCAGCATTAGATTTGTCATAAATTACGGGTTCATTTTTTATCAGCTCAATAATTAATTTATTGATTTCAATATCCATGATTAATTATTTTTTCGTTTTTAGAGTCCTACGTGATCTAGTTAGTTACTTCTATTGTACACCTGATGTACACCATTGTTTCGGGAGCATTTTACAAACATGAGGATTACATATACTATTATACAATCAGTATAGTATTGGAACAACTGCCAATGAAACACAGACTGCCACTGATGCTGCATATAAAAATTATAAATTCGCTTCTATCTATTTACAATATCTAAGTAAGGGAATTAGGAAAAGGTTAAATTGTGTATAAAAGAATATTGTGACTTATATACAGATTTTCTTGAATGTACACATCTTTTTACAATTATTTTGTACTCATTTCAGAGCAGCGAAAAATGAAAACTAAAACTTTCATTATTAAAATATTTTATATTTAAATGTAGCCTTTATTGAATATAAATAAATGAATACATAAATTATTATAATTTAGTCTTTTATTTTAAAATATAAAAGCAAAAAAAAAGTATATATTATGATTATACAGCACATCATATTGTATCGTGTTCCTTTATTTGTTTTTCTTTTTATTCTTGTAAAATGTAATTATTTGCAGCTTTAAATATTTCAAACATGCATGGTATTTGCTGCTTTGTTATTTGACAGTATGTATTTATAGGAAATAAGCGTAATACCTCAAAGTAACAGCAAGTTTTAATTCAGGTGACAATGGTTTACGTGGACTAAATTTTTGGAGCCTTCCCTTAACCAATGTAAACAGTTCATTGAATAGCGTTACTGGCATTCCCATTAAATTACAAAATTCTTCTTCGTTTTCATGTTTAAAGTATCGAAAAAGAAGTTCGTAGTTTCCTAAAGTATCACGCAAATGCACACGAAGGTGTGGCATAACCCACCAACGTCTCATGATTATACGTTTTTTGAGCTGCTTTAATCTCTGTAGCTTGAGAAAGCAAAACCATATTTGTAACAAGTACAAACCAACTAACAGAGACTGCATATTACTTTCTTCTTTTTATTCTACTTCTTGTTTATTGGCAACATTCCATTTAATCTGTGGAACTAGACCACTGAACGGATCCATACTAGCTGTAGTTTTACCCAGCAATTTCTGGAAGGAGTAAACTTTTCTACTCTATAGGATTTCTCCATCAACACTCAAAACTTTTGATTGTTCTCTTTTGAAATCCGAAATGGTTCTTCAAGTCGATCAACTGAAAGTAAAGTGATAAAAATAAATAAAGATTGAATCAGAACTTAAGAATTTATTGTCACTGGCTTTACACACTATAAAATCTTAAAACATAAAATTATAATAAAATACTATTTATTCTTACCTCACAATACTATTCGCAGTTCAGCTCTTCGCGTTACTACGAGAGGTATCTGCTCCTGGTTATCTCCTCTGCTCTTTAGGTCTTTTTTTCCTTTGCAAAGAGGTATCTGCACCAGGTTATGTGTCTAGGATGTCCTCAACTCTTTGGGGTTAGATTTTCTGCTCTCTAAGGTCTATTCCGTTTAATCTGTGCTTATGTAGATTAATAGACGTTCAACAACATTTTCTTTTTGACTCGGCACACTGTATACGGTACACGGCATACGGCACATAATGTAGATTCTCCTTAATAATTATCACATCTAGTATTGTTGTCATCACTCATAATTTTTAAATTGATATCAGTTGATTACAGAAAAATCAGAAAAATCAGTTTGTATTTTCATTCGACAATGAAACCGTTATGTACGTAGTACGCAAATTTGCACGAAAATTTAAACAGATGAGACTGGGAGTGACTGGGATTGAAACAGATGAGATGAACTGTAGGTGATGGCAGTAGCTATACATTTTCTGCTTCTCAGTGTACTTATTACCTTAGAGCATATACTACATGGAGGGAGCAACCCAATGCTCGAAAGCGTGACCGCGGAGTAAGAGAGAAAGAGAATGAGCGGTAGTAGCTATCTCTCTCATACCGTCGCGCGATTTGCTGATATCTATCCCCCAGCCAATCGCGCGACAGTAAGAGAGAGAGACAGATACTACCTCTCATTCTTTTTCTCTCTCACTCCGCGGCCACGCTTTCGAGCATTGGGTTGCTCCCTCCATGTAGTATATGTTCTAAGTTTATTACTGATTAGAATAGGTGTATTCATTGATTACTTGTAAACCACAAAGCTAATTGGTTCATATTTAAATATTAGCCAACGAGCGACGAGGTCTACAAGTAATCAATGCGGTAGCGTCGCGCAGCGCTTACTATATATATATGTATGTTTCTCCCTTCCAGTTCAGCGTATTCGATCGTCTTATGTCTTATATATCGGAACGACCGCCGGACCGATCGTGATCGACCGACTAAACGTTCCTCCAGTTGTTCCTTTTCCTTTTCCAAGACGTTGGTCTTATTTGGATTGGGACTGTTCACGGGCAGAGAAATATCTATTGTTCGATACGTGTACATACATCCGGCCGGCAATGTAAGCTTATTGTGTTTTTACTTTAGTTTTACGTTAAATTACGCGTAGAGGAACATTTATTCTTTTCGAAATCTATCTGGCCGACAATGTGAGCTTTTGTTTTTATTCAGATTTTTCGTAAAATCTCTTGCAGAAAAACGTCCCTGGTAACACACTCTGATGCACGCGCGAGTGCGCAGATCATGCATAACATACCTTAGCATTTTCGCATAGTTCTGCGGGCAGAACCTGCAGCCAGAACCTTACAGCAGAAGTGCTGCAGACTTACGACAGATAGAGTGCGATCTGAAGGGGCTCATGATGGACGCCCGCTTGCAGCAGAATTGTGTAAGAATTCAGACGGTGGCACGTGACAGCAAACTTACAACAGAAATGCTGCAGACTTGTGACACATGGAGTGCGATCTGAAGAAGCTCATAATGGACGACCGCGTGCAGCAGAATTGCGTAAGAATTCAGACGGTTGCACGCGACCGAAAACTTACAACAGAAATGCTGCAGAATTGCGACAGATGGAGTGCGATCTCAAAAGACGCGTGATGGACGCCCGTATGCTGCAGAATTGCGTAAAAATTTCGTTAGTTACTTACGACAGAAACTTTACGGCAGAAACAGTGCAGATTTGCGACAGATGGAGTGCAATCTCAAGAGGCTCGTGATGGACGCCCGCGTGCACCAGAATTGCGTAAGAATTTCATTAGTTGCTTGCGACAGAAACTTTACGGCAAAAACGGTACAGACTTCTGACAGATGGAGTGCGATCTCAAGAGGCTCGTGATGGACGCCCGCGTGCACCAGAATTGCGTAAGAATTTCGATGGGTGTGCGCGGCAGAAACTTTACGGCAGAAACGGTGCAGACTTGTGACAGAGTCGGCCTCTTAAGATGCTCGTGATAGACGTCCGCGTGCAGCAGAATTGCTTAAGAATTTCGGTGCAAACCTGAATACTCTTACGAGTATAGAGCTCGGTATTCAAAACACGCAGGCTCATCTAGAGGAAGGTGCTAAGGGGGAAGGAAGAGGAGTCCGGGGATCAGGAGTGATCCCATTTGCAAAAAACGAGGTGAGGCAAGGATAGGAGACCTTGCACCTCGTGGGTGTAGTCAATAACAACGAGTGTTTTGTCTACAAAAAAAAATAACTTTATTCTCCAATTAAACTTTAGCGTAATGCCAAGACCATCTGCGCAAGGCGGGATGTATATAGGAGAACGAAGCCCGACGAGCGCGTAGGCCGCGCGGGCTTATAATACCCGCACGCTGCCGGGTTGACAGCGGGAGCCGCGCAGAGTGCGACACCTAGCGGTGAGCGCAGACTATGCTCTCGCCGAAGGCGACAGCATGTACTTGCGCTTTCAGCAGAATTGCATGGGAGATAAGCAAGCTCACGTGCGTCAGATACTGTGCAGCAGAAATGAGCAGTCTTATACAATCGTTCGGGCCACCATATGAAACGTCCCATCACGCGCGCGTCCGCAAGAATTGCAACAGACTTACGCGTAACATTTGCTGCAGATGTGCGAGTTCCACGCGTATACGAGAGCGCGTCAGACGTGTATACATAGCAAAATAATTATTTATATAATTCTTAACCCCAAGTAGGCGGGGGATGCGAGTTCCACGCGTATACGGGAACGCGTTAGACGTGTATAGAAGGCAAAATAATTATTTATAGAATTTCTAAATCCAAGTAAGCGGTGGATGCGAGTTCCACGCGTATATGGGAGCGCGATAGACGTGTGTACATGGCAAAATAATATTTAAATAATTCTTAACCCCAAGTAGGCGGGGGATGCGAGTTCCACGCGTATACGGGAGCGCGTCAGCATTGTATACAAGGCAAAATACTTATTTATATAATTTGTAACCCCAAGAAGGCGGGGGTGACGAGTTTCACGCGTATACAGCAGCACGTTAGACATGCTTACAAGAGAAAATAATTATTTAATTAATTCTTAACCCCCAGCAGGTGGGGGATCTGAGTTTCACACGTGTACGGGAGCGCGTCAGATATGTATACATGGCAAAATAATTATACACATAATTCTTAACCCCAAGTTGGCGGGGGATGTGACTTCCACGCGTATACGGGTGCGCGTTAGACGTGTATACATGGCAAAATAATTATTTTAATAATTCTTAACCCCAAGTAGGCGGGGGATGCGAGTTCCACGCGTATATGGGAGCGCGTCAGAGGTGTATACAAGGCAAAATACTTATTTATATAATTCCTAACCCCAAGAAGGCGGGCGATACGAGTTTCACACGTATACAGCAGCACGTTAGACGTGCATACAAGAGAAAATAATTATTTATATAATTCCTAATCACAAGTAAACGGGGACAATGTGACCTCCACGCGTATACGGGTGTGCGTTAGACGTGTATTCATGGCAAAATAATTATTTAAATAATTCTTAACCCCCAGCAGGTGGGGGATCCGAGTTTCACACGTGTACGGGAGCGCCTTAGATATGTATACATGGCAAAATAATTATTCAAATAATTCTTAACCCTAAGTAGGCCGAGGATAAATATACTTCAGTAGAAGAAACATTAATCATGAATTATTCGTTTTTAAACCATTTTTTCACTTATCACGTGATTTTTTTCACCAGAGATAAATTGAAGCTTTGTTCTCGTGTTTTCGTTTCCCAGGTGAATCTCACGAGATTTTCAGAAGATTTTCGTATGAACTTCATGTAGGTTTCAGGTATATTTTATCTATATTTCGTAGAATTTTTGGGTGAATTTAACCTGAAATTCATGAGATTTTCACCTAAAAACGATAACATGCTAACGAGGCTTGAATTTATCTTAAGTGAAGTTCACGTGAATAACGAGCGAAAATCACGTGAATTTCAGGTTAAATTCGACCGGAAATGCTACGACATATTATAGTCAAATAAACCTGAAATCTACATGAAGTTCATACGAATATCTTGTGAAAATCGTGTTGATTCCACCTGAGAAAACGGTTACACGAGAACAATGCTTTAATTTATCTCTGGTGAATTTGACGTGAAGTTCGGGTGAAAATCACGTGATATGCACCTGACGTTTTTAGAATTTCGATACGTGAAATACAGGTATATATCACATAAAATTGAGGTGGGTTTCGTCTATATTTTACATGAATTTCACGTAAAATTTAGGTATAGAAATTCAGGAGATAATTCAGGTGGAAATTCAGGTGAAAACCAGGTGAATATTTGCAACCGGGCGGGAGCACGCCAGACGTGTATAGAAGGCAAAAGAATTATTTATAGAATTCCTAAACCCAACTATGCGCTGGATGCGAGTTCCACGCGTATACGGGAGCGCGCTAGACGTGTATACATGGCAAAATAATTATTTAACCTTTAGAGGACGGGATGGCCCCTATACGGGCCATGCCCATGATCGACCCTTTACATGTGTTAGTTTTGAGATGTGAGACATCAGAAAAACTCGATTTCTATAGAAAAGTGAGAGAAAACAGTAAACCCAAATCCCCGTCCTCTAAAGGTTAAATAATTCTTAACTCCAAGGTGCGCATTCCACTCGAATACGGGAGCATCCCCAACCTACAAGAGGATAAGAATTACTTGAATTATTCCATGTACACACGTCTAACGCGCACCCGTATACGCGTGTACTCGCATCCTCCGCTTACTTGGGTTTAGGAATTCTATAAAGAATTATTTTGCCTTCTATACACGTCTGACGCGCTCCCGTATACGCGTGGAACTCGCATCCCCCGCCTTCTTGGGGTTAGGCATTATATAAATAATTATTTTGTCATGTATACACGTCTCACGCGCACCCGTATACGTGTGGAAGTCACATCCCCCGTCTACTTGGGGTTAGGAATTATATAAATAATTATTTTTCCTTGTATACACCTCTGACATGCTCCCTTATACGCGTGGAACACGCATCCCCCGCCTACTTGGGGTTAAGAATTATTTGAATAATTATTTTTCCATGTATACACGTCTAACGCGCATCCTTATACGCGTGGAACTCGCATCCCCCGCCTTCTTGGGGTTAGGAATTATATAAATAATTAGTTTGTCATGTATACACGTCTGTCGCGCTCCCGTATACGCGTGGAACTCGCATCGCCCGCCTTCTTGGGGTTAGGAATTATATAAATAATTATTTTGCCTTGTATACACGTCTGACGCGCTCCCATATACGCCTTCCCCCGCCTTCTTGGGGTTAGGAATTCTATAAATAGGTATTTTGCCTTGTATACACCTCTGACGCACTCCCGTATAAGCGCGGAACTTGCATCCCCGCCTGCTTGGGGTTAAGAATTATGTAAATAATAATTTTGCCATGTATGAACATCTGACGCGCTCCCGGATAGCCGTGAAACTGGCATCCCCCGCCTGCTTGGGGTTAAGAATTGTTTGAATAATTATTTTGCCATGTACACACGTCTTACACGCTCTTGTATACGCGTGGAACTCGCACATCTGCAGCAGAGGCTACGCATAATTCTGCTGCAATTCTTGTGGACGCGCACCTGATGGGACCGTCCATATTCTTGTTCGGGCGATTGCGCAAAACTGCTCGTTTCTGCTGTACAGTATCTGACGCATGTGAACTTGCTTATCTACCATGCAATTCTGCTGAAAGCGCAAGTAGAAGCTATTGTCCATGTCAGAGTGCACTTCAACTATTGTAATTCTGATGCAATTTTCGCTGCACCACATCTGCAACAGATGCTACGCGTAATTATGTTGCAATTTTCGTGGATGCGCGTGTGATGGGACGGTCCATATGGTTGCCCGACTGATTGCATAAGACGGCTCGTTTCTGCTGTACAGTATCTGACGCACTTGAACTTACTAATCTCCCGTGCAATTCTGCTGAAAGCGCAAGTACAAAACATTGTTCATATCAAAGTGCACTTCAGCTATTGTAAGTTTGGCGCAATTTTCGCTGCATCTCATGTACAGCAGACGCTACGCGTAATTCTGTTGCAATTCTTGTGGACGCGCGCGTGATGGGACGGTCCATATGGTTGCCCGAACGATTGCACAAGACTGCTCGTTTCTGCTGTACAGTGTCTGTCGCACGTGAACTTGCTTATCTCCTACGCAATTCTGCTGAAAGCGCAAGTACAAACAGATGTCTGTGTCAGAGTGCACTTCGGCTATTGTAATTCTGACGCAATTTTTGCTGCATCACATCTGGAGCAGACGCAACGCGTAATTCTGTTGCAACTTTTGTGGACGCGCGCGTGATGGGTCGGTCCATATGGTTGCCCGAACGATTGCACAAGACTGCTCATTTCTGTTGCGCAATACCTGGCGCACATGAACTTCCTTATTGCCCATGCAATTCTGCTGAAAGCGCAAGTGCAGGTGATGGGTTCTCCAAGTGTGTAATTGTCAGTTTGCAAGTTTACTGCAATTCTGCTGCTCAAAGCCTCGTGCAAGTCGTTTTGTGCAGAAATATAGGTTAAGTATACAGCATGTTACGTATGGTCTGACGCAATTTCCATGCAGAGCAGAGAAATTGAATTAGAAGTGCACCAGAATTGCAAAATGTGTGTCTAATTTCGATCGGTCTATCTGACCGGTAGTCCAAGCTTTTGTGTTTTTACTTAACTATAACCTAAAATCACTTGTACAGAAACATCTACAATTGCGTACTTAAAGTCTATCTGGCAATGTAAGCTTTTATATTTTTATTCAGCTTTTACGTAAAAAAGTATAAAGTACAGCTATACTCAATTTCTTTGATTACAGAGCAATGGCTAATTCTGACGAGAAAACAGTCCCTTTAATATCTCATGCTATTGTGAGATTTATCACACATAAAACTGTTGAAGTTATTGAACTAAAAAATATACGGCAATTCAAACATGAACTGCCAAAAGATGAGTACGATTTTCAAGAAAAAGAATTATATTCAGGAATGTTGGATGGTGATCAGAAGTACTCGCCAATAGAAATATTTGCACTGGGATGTAAGTTTACTTTGTTTTTATATTTAAACAATTAAAATTACAATTAAATTTTTCTTTACATTTGAATATTTTGTTAACCAATAAATTATTTTGTTGACCAATTTTTTTCAAAACTTCAAATTTTAAAATTTTTAACTCTGGCTGCCGATGGCAAAGAATCTTTGCCATGAAGCACTGAAAATTCTATTTTTAAGCTAATTCTATTTTTAATGAACCTTTCAATGAAAATTGCTGTTGTTGATATAAGTGTTGATTATTACATTGTAATCTTATATGCCATTGAATTTTTCAGCTGAACAAAAAATGCAGGACAAACTAAATGCAGAAAAACGCAGACGATTCCGTAAATTTAATACAGGTGATTTGGAAGCTCACAGTCGTGAAATAACCAAATCTGATATTGAAGATCAATATGAAGATACAGAAAGCGAGAATGGTCATGGTAAAAGCGACAGCAGTGACATGAATGATGAGAATGAGAGAATTGAAAAGGATTTAAAATGCAATGTATGATATGATTATAATAATAAAACTAAATAAAAATAAAAATTACATGTCCATCTGTTATTTTCAGAAACAGGCTAAAGAAATTGAAAAAAGTAAAGAAAGAAATATTTTGAAACGGAAGATAGACAATGTTATTAAAAGTAATTTAACACAAAATGAGAAAAATCTTGAAAACGAACAGATAAGTGATCTACCTAAAGAAGTGCAAGATTATGTTAGAAAACTAGAAAGTGAAAATAGATTATTAAAGACAGTCCAAACTGAATTGAACACGAGAGAAAAATCAGCAATATGCAGTGTAAGTTCTCAACAAAATCATGGAACATTCAAGAACAAGAAATTTGTTACCAGCACACCAAGAAGTTTGTTCAGTACATGTAAGTATTGACTGAATGTTTTTTTATTTTTGGGAACATATTTAAACTGAAAATTTAATTTAAAATAATTTTATAGTAATTCAATTTCAAACAATTTATGATAATTTTTACTAGTTTAAATATTTCTTTTCTCAAAATGTGTTAGTATAATATATTTGCATTAGCTAGAATACAGATGTTAATTAGAAACTTGCAGTCATCCACTGTATGTATTTACTATAGAGACATTGGTTTTCGAAGGGGAATCCTTATTAGAATAACCTCTGAAATTTCCTTTTTACCATAAACTGGGATGACTTATTGACTTTTATGAATCACAGTTTGTATTATCCCAGTTTATGGTGATGAATAAAAAAAATTTGATTACTAAGCAAGTTCCTAATTAACCTTTGTATCTTAACTAATATGAATAGATTATTCTAACACTTTGGTAAAATAAATGTAACTCATAATTTTTAATTAAATAAATTTATTTATGTCTAATTTTTTGTATATCTTTATTAGTTAGTTTATGTAATAGTTATTTATAATACGTATACTATAAACTATAAAATTGTTATCAGGGGACACTGATGATGCTGGTAATGAAAATTTGGCTTCACCTCTTGATGAATCACCAATTAATGATTTGTCATCATTAAATACCTCTCGAAGCCAATCATCCCAACTATCAGGTAATGATGGAGGGGAAGGGACTTTCTCTGCAAAACAAAACTCTTCTATGAGAAAGAAAAAAAGATTTACTGATGAACAATTATGTGAGCGAGTATTTGGCAAGGATAAAGAAAAGGTTGGAGAAATGAAAATGTTTAATATTTGGATCAAAGTTGTCGAAAGGGTAAATAAAAAATAATCATATTATCAAATAGATTTTTTTACTTCAATACTATTTAATATAATATTTACTATTTTCTGTAGGATATTGAGATGATACATATAGGATCTGATATCCACATTACTAAAGACATGTGGAATAAGGCCAAAAAGCAGCCTACTGCATCCCGATTCGTGAAATATTTGGCTAGAGTAATCTGGACTGGTAAATTGGCAAATCGATGCATTACATTAACAGGAATCAAGCAAAATGAATGTTACGGAGCTTCACCTCGAAAAGTCGTAACACCAAAAAAAGTGAAAGTCATTAAACGTGAGTATGTGCCTTTTACGAAAATGTTTGATACGTATATATAATTTTTATTAAAATTTCTTGTAGAATTATTGGAGTATTGGTTGCTGGAATACAGGAAAGACCTGATTCAAAATGAGTCCTTAGACAGTGTCATAGGTAAAACGACAAGTATCATTTCTGAGGAAATTTCTTGTCAACGCAAGATGCTTAAATCTAAAGCGAAAGTAAGTAATAGTTAATATATATACAGTCAAAATGTATTATAAATATTAAAAGAAAGATCATTAAATTATTTTATTTATTTTTAGGCGCAGAATGAAAATAACCCCGTTAATAACGATGAACAAGAATAATAATAAATATCGCGTAATCTACGCCAAGTGAGTCACCATTATGCGGAAGGTTATTCAGCTGGTCCGACGAATCCATGACAAGCGCGCTTAAATTATCCTGATTTTTTATTCTCGACGTAATACTTTTCATTTCACCTTCTTTCATACATTCAAACTTTATTATTACTCTTATACCAAGTGGTTAGAGATATTTTAGTTATCTCATTATTTGTAACACTGATTAAGATTCACACTGCCAGATGTTCAGAGCGGCGCGAGGCACACATTCTGACCTTTGTAATTCTTTTCTTCAGCCCTTGTCGTTCAAAAGTTTCATTAAGTTGTTGCATTAAGTTTCATTAAGACATAATGCCTGGCTAAGTTATTATTTTTTATTTTATTACATAGTAATTTTAAGTAATGTAAAAAGAAACAAAAAAATATAAAAATTGAAGAAGACAATGTTCGCGTTCTTCAAAGCTCTATTTTTACATTCTGATTTTACTTTGAAGAATTGACGTATTTGCGTTTCTTGTACTTTTTAAAAATAATAGGGCCTGAATGTGTCATTATTAGTGTAAGGGGAACACTGAGGTACCTACTTCCAAATAGAAATGGAAGTGTTTTATATATTATAAAGAACTAGCTTAATCGAAAATCTATCGGCAGCTTTCCAGTTTGTAGAAGTTTATCGTACAGATAAACTTAAGTTTGATGTTCTTTATTTGTAACACTGAATAATCATTTTGTAGTTTCAATGTTTCAAAACGATTTTCTTAGACAAATTAAGTCTTTAAAGTTAAACAATTTATATTAGAGTTTAGTAATAATGTGGTTCATTAAGTTTATATTTGATTAATGATGCGTTTAGTCCGGTGTTTGGACAAAAAATAGTTCATAGCTACATTTTCTAGATGAAACAGATCTAACTAAATATTCTTTAAGATTCCACACTTAAGTGGAGAATACGTAAATCCTGAGAAAGATAAAAATGCTTAAAAAATGTAAAACAACTAAAGTCTCCGCGTGACTTTAATACTCTTTCAAATTTGTAAACAGTTGTATAACATATATATAAAAATATCAATAATATATGTTACTGTGCAATATTTCTTTATGTGCGTCATTATTTTGATTTCTGCTCAGGCTTAGATAGAACAATTTCACAATATTCGCTCGGACATTTTTTCGCTTATGAAACCATCCTTTGGATTTCTGCGTGGATTTCTGTGGCAATTTCTACATAAATTTCTGCGTAGATTTAAGTGCAGCCGTATGCGCATCCTTTGCTTCGATTTCCACACGGAATTCCGGGTACATAACTTAGAATTCAGAGCCGATTTCTGCGTGGATTTCCGTGCACCTGCATAAGCGAAACCCCCGCCCGGTTTTCTACATGGATTTTCGCGTGGATTTCCGCGCGGACATCCAGAGATATATATATGTAGACGTACTGATCACTTCGATTTTCCGCGTGGATTTCCGTGCACCTGCATAAGTGAAACCACTGCTCGGTTTTCTAGGTGGATTGCCGCGCGGAAATCCGGACATGTATGCAGGCGTACCGATCACTTCGATTTCCGCGCGGATTTCTGCGCGAATTTCCGTCTAAATGCGTAAGCTAATAATCACCATTCTGTTTTCAACATGGATTTCCGTGCGGAAATCCGGACATATATGAAGGCGTACTGAACATTTGGATTTCCCTACGGATATCTGCGCGGATTTCAACGCAGTTGTAGACGCGATACGACGTGGCTTGGATTTTTACCTAGATTTCCACGTAGATTTCCAGGTGGATTTGTTGGACTGATTTCTGCATGGATTTCTCCGCGGAATTCAGTCCGAATTCCGGGCGGATTTCAGTACGGAAATCTGCTCTGATATTTTCAACCGGATGATAAAATGAAACCCAAAAAAAAAATTTTGATCGATTTTAATCAAATATATGGCCATTTCAAAATGTTTGCTCTGCCGTTGACTCCAGATTCAGGAACTGCATATATTTTAATGGGAGAGGTCCTAAAATTTTGGTATTTTATATGACTATTGACTGAAGTGTTGTACGTATCCAATTTATCTGATTAAATAATTTTTTACGGTCAAAAATTATTTAATCAAATAAATTGGATACATACAACTCTTCAGTCAATAGACATAAAATACCAAAATTTTAGGACCTCTCCCATTAAAATATATGCAGTTCCTGAATCTGGAGTCGACGGCAGAGCTCAAAATTTTACATTATGTAGAAAACAGCTTTAAAGATAAAATTACTAAAATACTTCTTTATTTCTTCTTCTTTATTTCTTAACTCCATCTCTACCTTGAAATACAAAATAATATTGTTTTTCGCTCAAAATATTTTACATTTAGAACAAATATTCTGGTACCTCAGTATACGATCTATCAGACTTGTAAGCTATGAGCACGCGTAACAGTCATATCTACATCAGTCAGTCAAGTTTGTTAAGTGGTTTAATATGTAGATCCTTCGGTGCTTTTAAATCCATATGTTTTTAATAATCTTTATCACATATATTAGATTCTTGTACATATACTGAGGTAAATAAAGAATGTGTTGAGAAATCCAAAATCCTTCATGCCTGTAATGAAGCCAGTATCGCCATAGCCAAATGCTTGAAAAAAATGTTTATAGCAGCAACATTCCTATATTGATCTTCTTTTAATGTCTGATAAGGTGAACTTCTTTACTTGTCCATTATTCTTTTTTACATATAATATTATTACTTAATAAAGAGAATACGACTGATACATATTTATTGCAGTGCATAACTGTTTTTACTTCAGAAAATAAAATGTCAATTATATCATAGTGAGATTCAGGAAATGGCTGATAATGGTAGCTTTCTGGCAGAAGCGAAGGTTCCATAACATTTTTCTGCACAATATCATATCTTTCGCTTCCTTTAAAAGTTGATTTAAATCTGTACACTAAATGTTTTTTGTAATAGTCAATATAGACTTAATTTTTCTTTAGTATCAATCCCTGTTATTTTAAGTATAAAGTTTCCAATAAAAGTTCAAGTACTAAAAGCTATTTCTAAAACATTAATTCAACTGTCACACGTATTATTCAAAACTTTTAAAAACTGATTTAAAATACTTTACTTATTATAATACACTAAATGTTTGCTCCAAAATCCGTTGGAAACAATGAAAATTAAGAACAACACTGTATAGAAAAGGTGCTGATGCTGATATCACAGTGTTTATATGAAATGACAGCTGTGCATGTTTACATTGCTTGCGGACTTTTACATGGGTTAAAATCAGCTCTGTTATAGTGAATCCACATTGCATGCCGTATGCCGTATGCCGTCAGAAAAAAAGTTGTTGTCTGAAATCTATAGGATTTATAACTCTATGGTTATATATCCTATGGGCCTTCACACAGCTCTGAGGAACAGATATAAAGGGTGCTACAGGCAAAAAGAAAAAGCAAAAGCACAGAAACAGATGTAAGATTAACATGGATATGTATATCTATATATATGAGGAACAGGAACAGCTAGAAGGAACACCTAGATCTGTTCCTGTTCCTCATTTATATAGATATACATATCCATGTTATTCTTATATCTGTTCCTCTGCTTTTTCTTTTTGCCTGTAGCGCCCTTTAAGTACAAGAATAACAGGGGTTAGTATATCTATATATACGAGGAACAGCAGGATACACAAGGAACAAGAGTCTTGTTCCTTGCTGTTTTTCGTATATATAGATATATAACCCATGTTATTCTTGTACTTGATATCTGTTCCTCAGAGCTGTGTGAAGGCCCTATAGGAATTGTAACCATAGAGTTATAAATATTATAGATTTCGGACAACAACTATTTTTCTGACGGCATACGGCATGCGGCATACGGCATGCAATGTGGATTCACTGTTACAATAAAGGAGTGAGCTGTGAGCCTGTAAGAGGCTGTCGTTGATAAGCCAGGTTGTTGCGGTGCCAACTTAACTGCTATATAAGTTTTAAAATCAAATTTTTATTATTGTCAAAAATACTGTCCATAAATTATATTATTTATTTTTTATTTTTGTATTAATGATTAAAATATTATTTTTTGATCTTTTAAAGTATATACAGACAGATATTTAGAACGAAAATTTTAAATATATTAAGAACAGTAAAATGAAAAAAAAATTAGTAGAAATAATATATGATTATATAATTATGTATACAAGGGGAAAAATGTAATTTGAACAAAAAACAAATGAAAAGCTTTATCAGTGTTTTGTGTATATTCTTAAAACAGAAATAGATAATGCTTTAAAACTAATTGGGACATATTCTACAAGTGTTTTTTTTAGTAAAATATGTAATAAAAAAAAATTGATTTTTCGTCATTCTAAAGGTGTCCGACCCCCTTAAATTGTTTAGCAAATCTGTTAATTATTGGCAGAGATTTTTAGTTCTCTAAATTTGGGAACCGAAAATGTTCGAGGATAATGAAAAGTTTTGCATCAAAATTGAATGAAATGTTTGTCTTTGGCTAACTTACGATGTACCATGGCCCATTTTTGGAAAACATACAAAAAGAATAATTTTATATTTTATTATGGTCATATAGCTCTATATATATATATATATATATATATATATATATATATATATATATATATATATATATATATATATATATATATATATATAATATAACCAATGGAGCCTAGTCCGCTGCATAGTACGCTGCTAAGCACATTTACCCCCATGTGCTTAGCAGCAATAGCAGCGCAACACATGGCGAATAGACCCCATGCGGAACATCCTACATGTGTCACGTGACCTCTCACTCTGTCTCTCTCGCTCTAGTATGGCTTCAGGAGTTAGGAACTATTCTCCTTCAGCAACTTCGCAACGCAATACCACGCACGATTTACAGAGGGCGCGCCTAAACGTGCTATCGCGAATGAAGGATTGTGTATACAGTGTGAGTGTGTGCTATCAGACCGGCAACCACGAGTAGTCGTCGAGGATCCTCTTCGCATGACTCAACTGATGTGGTTAGGCGCGAAAATTTAAAATATTTAAGTCATAAAATAGAAAATAGTTTGAGACCTTTGTATTATAAAAATAATACTGATATTCTTTAACGATTACTCCAACATTTTTGCATCACAGAAGTTTAAATTAATACTTTTTTAATATTTAGAAAAGAAATGTAATGTATTAAAATATATATAGTGTGCGCTTGATTTCAGCTAGTTTTCTCTTTTGAAAATAATACCTATGTTTGAATGCAAACTATTCGGGTCACATATGATTTACTTATAGTGCTTAAACCTTCCCAAAGTGAAATAAAAATTGCAGCAAATAGTTTATTTATTTGATTTCACAAACAATATTACACAAGTAAAAAAAAAAAAATACGTAGGTGGTCCCTTTAGTTGGATAGGATTTTTAGCAAAAGTGAGACAAACAGCCGGTAATAGGATAATTTGAGGTTATGCTAGTCAATATTAGATTTTCAACACTCTACAAATACTAAAAATAATGCTTTTTTTGCACGCAAATAATTATTGGCAAAGTTATAGTAAAAAAAAAACATCATTGAACCACCTCTATTCAGAGTATAAGATGTATGTAGCGACTCATTTATATAATCCTATCATAAACAGTTTATACGTGTAATAAGTCTTATAAAATAATAAATGCTCAAATTTATTGTAGAAAATGGCAATGCTATCCGTAAAATAAATAAATAAATACTACTCAATTATAGACACCCTACATACTTAAAATTTAGCGAGGCACTCGATTTTCGTATCTTGAATAATAGTTGAATGTTTATAAACGAACTGAAAGTATAAACATTATTCAAAGAAAGAAAGATACATAGTTTTTCAGTTGACTTTTATCGTTTTAAAATTGAAATGAATGAGGTGGTTGAACAGGGAATTTTTACTTTTATTTATTGAATAATCAATTTAATACTGTCCCGGACACCCACCTGTTCTGCAGATTAGGGCTTAACATGTATAACTCGGAAAACTCATGTACGCAAAACGTGGACTGCTGCGCAGTTGAAAATCTGAGTTCGTGATCTGAGCTCAGCAGTCACTGCAGTTTTTCCGCGACTCTGAATCCTTTATATCAGTCACCTTAAATAATCGGTAATTCCAAGCTCTTCATTTGTCAACAGAGCATGGCAGGAAATAGAAAAAAATGACAGGGTATTTGAAAATATTTGTTTATCAAAATAATTTTATTGAAAATTAACATGTGGCTTAGCCAATATCTCAATTCTTAGATAATCTAGTAGAATATAACTTCGAAAGATTAATTTATGATACTAGCAATGCGAAGTTCACTAAGAGTAAAACGGATTTCACCATAGTTATTTCTTATTCCCATGTTTTGCTCAACAACGAGTACTTGTAAGCAATCAACTAATTTGTTAGGATCATCCCAGACGTCGAGTTCGTATGCAGTTGTAACATCTACTCGCGAGATTTTGGGAGCAACTTCTTCCTCTTCATCATCACTAGTCCACTGTCTCTTTTTACTTTTACGTTGATATCTCCAATTAATAAAGTTATAATTCTTACGAATTCTTCTAGGTAAATATTCATCGGTTGAGAAATCTGATGCATCTTCACTAGAATGATCAGCTTGATAATAATTATCGGTCTCGTTAGAATACGAGTTAACTCGTGTATCAACAGTTATGAGCTTCTTTAGAGGATTGACTATTGGTTCAAGTATCTTTTTCGCTGCCACTGGATTAGTTTGCTCAACCCTTTCACTTTTCTCTCTTCCGTTAACATTATCTTCTCGAGATAATGGCGAGATACTTTTTACAGACGACTTTTCGAACATTGGAGAAATAAAATTATAAAATTTGTTACTCTTTAGTTTTCGAATCGACGCATTCACGCAATAGTGCTTTTTGTGAGCGCTCGAAACTTCAATAATCATACAATAATTATCCAAATCATCTGAATTGATAAGACTTTCATCCGGAAGTTTTTTTAATAGTAATTGCAGTAACTCTACGGACAAACGATAGTTTCGTTCCTTTATCTGGACAAAGTCGCCTTCAAATTTTGTTGGAGAATTTCCGATCATTAGTAAATTTCCTCGCTTGTAAACACCATAAATATTATCCAGATATCTCCTAGAATTTCCGTTTAATTTCGTTACATATCTCTTGACTAGTTTTCCAAATTTACCATTATTGGAGCTAGCTATTTTATTATGGTCAGGGCTCATATTACATAGTTTGATTTCAGAAGTTTTCATATCATCAGCTGTATCCAGAGATTCAGCACTTTTTGTCAAACCTAATAAAGACTGTGATTTTTGTACTACTGCATCCTGAAATTTGCTAATAACATCCAGTGTGTTTGCCATGTTTATGCTTCAATAGTTTAGCATCAACTGAATAAATATACCGCCAACATCCTTTTTATACTTTTATGCTATTATAGAGTAACACCTTCTATATCATACAGTCAAAACTTTTAAACTTTTATGGTATAGAGTAACACCTTTTTGAACTTTTATTCTATTATAGAGTACCACATTTTTATGTTATAGAATAACACCTTCTATGTCATGCAGTTAAAACTTTTTACACTTTATGTCATAGAGTAACACATTTTTTATGTCATAGAGTAACACCTTTTTTATGTCATAGAGTAACACGTTTTTTATGTCATAGAGTAACACCTTTTTTATGTCATAGAGTGACATGTTTTTTATGTCATAGAGTTACACCTTTTTTATGTCATAGAGTGACATGTTTTTTATGTTACAGAGTCATACCTTTTTTATGTCATAGAGTAACAGCTTTTTTACGTCATGGTTTAACATCTTTTGTGTTATAGAGTGACACCATCATTGCTATATAGTAACACCTTTTTGAACTTTTATGTCATAGAGTAACAACTTTTTATGTTATTTAGCATCATCTTAATAAATAGATCGCCAACGTCCTTTTTATATTTTTATACTATAGAGTAACACCATCTTGAACTTATCTGCTATTATAGAGTAGCACCTTCTATGTCACACAATAACATCTTCTTACACTTTATGTCATAGAGTAACACCTTTTTTATGTTATAGAGTAACACCTTTTTTATGTCATAGTGTAACACCTTTTTTATGTCATAGAGTAACAGCTTTTTTATGTCATAGAATAACATCTTTAGTGTCATAGAGTGACACCTCCATTGCTATATAGTAACACCTTTTTGAACTTTTATGTCAATTTTATGTTATAGAATAACACCTTCTATGTCATACAGTTAAAACTTTTTTAAACTTTGTGTCATAGAGTAACACCTTTTTTATGTAATAGAGTAGCACCTTTTTGAACTTTTATGATATAGAGTAACACCTTTTTGAACTTTTATGATACAGAGTAACACCTTTTTCATTGCCATATAGTAACACCTTTTGGAACTTTTATGTCATTGAGTAACACCTTTTTATGTTATTTAGCATCATCTTAACTTATCTGCTATTATAGAGTAGTACCTTCTATGTCACACAATAACATCTTTTTACACTTTATGTCATAGAGTAACACCTTTTTTATGTTATAGAGTAACACCTTTTTTATGTTATAGAGTAACACCTTTTTTATGTTATAGAGTAACATCTTTTTTATGTCATAGAGTAACACCTTTTTTATGTCATAGAGTAACACCTTTTTTATGTCATAGAGTGACATGTTTTTTATGTTACAGAGTCATACCTTTTTTTATGTCATAGAGTAACAGCTTTTTTACGTCATAGTTTAACATCTTTTGTGTTATAGAGTGACACCTTCATTGCTATATAGTAACACCTTTTTGAACTTTTATGTCATAGAGTAACACCTTTTAATGTTATTTAGCATCATCTTAATAAATATATCGCCAACATCCTTTTTATATTTTTATACTATAGAGTAACACCATCTTGAACTTATCTGCTATTATAGAGTAGCACCTTGTATGTCAGACCATAACATCTTTTTACACTTTATGTCATAGAGTAACACCTTTTTTATGTTATAGAGTAACACCTTTTTTATGTCATAGTGTAACACCTTTTTTATGTCATAGAGTAACAGCTTTTTTATGTCATGGAGTAACATCTTTTGTGTCATAGAGTGACACCTTCATTGCTACATAGTAACACCTTTTTGGACTTTTATGTCATAGAGTAACACCGTTTTATGTTATTTAGCATCATCTGAATAAATATATCGCCAACATCCTTTTTATATTTTTATACTATAGAGTAACACCATCTTGAACTTATCTGCTATTATAGAGTAGCACCTTCTATGTCACACAATAACATCTTTTTACAGTGTATGTCATAGAGTAACACCTTTTTTATGCCATAGTGTAACACCTTTTTTATGTCATAGATTAACACCTTTTTTATGTTATAGAGTGACATGTTTTTTATGTCATAGAGTAACACCTACGTCTCTCTACCCATAATCTGTTCGTACACAATAAGTGGTGATGATGGCGGTGATGGTGGTGATGGCGTCTCCTTACCCGTAAGTTTTTCCTATATAATAAGTGGTGATGATGGCGATGGTAGTGGTAATAGTGAGCCTACGACGGGGATAGAAGCCAATGCTCCAAGCAAACGCTTGTATTAGTAGGTGATCTGCCCAATTCGACTACTTTGCTGCAAAAGGTGTTACTCTATGACATAAAAACGGTTTTACGGTATAGCATAAAAGTTCAAAAAGTGTTACTTCATAACATATAAATTCAAAAATGTGTTACTCTCTGATACAGAAGGTATAACGTATGATATAAAAAAGTTTTACTCTATAACAAAAAAGGTCGATCAATTAAAAAAGGTGTTACTCTATGACAGAAAAAGGTGTTAGACTATAACGTAAGAAAGGTGATACACTATGTCACAAGAAAGGTGTTAGGCTATCACATAAAAAATCAAAAGTGTTACTCCATACCACAAAAAGGTGTTACTCTACGGCATAAGAAGGTGTAACTCTATAGCATAAAAGTATAAAAACATAGTACTCTTTATCTCAAGGTGATACTCTATGACATAAGAAGGTGCTACTCTATGACATAAAAAAGATGTTACTCTATAACATAAAAAGGTGTCACTCTATGACATAAAAAAATGTTACTCTATAACATAAAAAAGGTGTCACTCTGTAAGATAAATAAGGTGTCACTTTATAACGTAAAAGTTCGAAATGGTGTCACTCTATGACATGAAAAAGATGTCACTCTAATTTCTCGAGCATCGTGCGGCCCGCGGCCAGCGGCATTTTCCGAGCAGCTGCGGCTCTCAGCCAGCGGCTATATTTATGAGTGAACATATTACAAATTAAAGTTAATAGAGACATTGTAAGAGAGGTGGGATGTAGGCCCCAACCATCGCCTACATCTGTGAGGTACTCCACTTAATTAATACCTCTCCATAAAATATCATCTCTTACAATATCTACTGAAAACGAAAAGTCTCTGAAACTTCTTCCCAATCCATCAAATCCATTAATTTTACATTATGTAGAGCACATATAGCCTCATTTTTCCATTGTGATTGGTGGATATAGTCACTTCCTTGTCTTGGTAAATCCTTAGCTGGATAACCACACTCTTCTAAATTAACAATTTGTTGGAAACGCTTTTGCATTCATTGTTGTATTTAATGTCTCATAATAATTACAGTAGGAGGAGGTGGGACGATATGGATCCTTGATGGGGCGATATGGGCATTTTCGTTATTAAAAATATTAATCGAACTTTGAAAAAAACTTCAACACGCTTAAAGGTTTCAGCGATTCTCCGCCTACAAATAAGTACACTTCATTATTTACATTACTGCAAAGATATTGAAATGTATTAATCTGAAGAAAGCGAATACCCCATGCAGTTTGGAGGTGGGGCGTTATTGGTTTTCCGTGTAAATCAAATGGAGCCAGTCGGCCATGTTGCAAAAAAGTTTTAAGTGGTGTTATATGGGGTACTTTATTTTTTAAATTATTTATACTCGGCTTTTTTTTAAATAATAATTTTTAAATTATTTAATTCAACAATAACCTCAAAATTTGCAGCTAAAAATCGTCCCACCTTCCCCTAGCATCTTAAGAGTCTCAGGAATAATCGTACCGATGAGGGTCTAGTCAAAATCGCATGATGAACACGGGGTTCCATCATAGTAATGCACCAAAGATAGATTCTCTTCTCTATACTTATCGGTAAGTCTCTTCCATGGAAACGGCTCTTTGAAGAGACAGTGGTTCACTATTGTCCATTAGAGAGAGTAATTCCTTCAAGATGAAGTTATTCCCTGGCTGTTTTGAAACCTTACATATCCATCACATACTATATCATATTGGAATCTTTTATACCCCTTTGTCTCGAGTAGATTTTATGTATTGGATGAATATTTTTGTGGGTATTCTTTCCAATTTGAATTCGTATTCTTCTTCTTCTTCTCAAACCAAGGGAAGTTTTACTACGCTTTGACCCATTTCACTCTCGACGTGGCAGAAGAATGAGCTCCACATGCTCGAAACCTCATTTTATATCCCCTCCACTTTCCCCACCACCATCTATCAGGAGCCTTTGAAACTGCAACGAGCTCTGATTGGTTCCCCACCGCGCTAAACAAGCTTCTTCGTATCTCCACTGTGGGGATATTTTATGGAGAGGTATTAATTAAGTGGAGTACCTCACAGATGTGGGCGATGGTTGGGGTTTACATCCCACCTCTCTTACGATGTCTCTATTAACTTTAATTTGTAATATGTTCACTCATAAAATATAGCCGCTGGCTGAGAGCCGCAGCTGCTCGGAAAACGCCGCTGGCCGCGGGCCGCACGATGCTCGGTAAATTAGAGTGACATCTTTTCATGTCATACAGTGACACCATTTCGAACTTTTATGTTATAGAGTGACACCTTTTTTATCTTAAAGAGTGACATCCTTTTTATGTTATAGAGTAACATTTTTTTATGTCATAGAGTGACACCTTTTTAAGTTATAGAGTAAAATCTTCTTTATGTCATAGTGTAGCACCTTTATATGTCATAGAGTATCACCTTGAGATAAAGAGTGCTATGTTTTTATACTTTCATGCTATAGAGTTACACCTTTTTATTTCATAGAGTAACACCTTTTTGTGGTATGGAGTAACACTTTTGTTTTTTTATGTGATAGCCCAACACCTTTCTTGTGACATACTGTATCACCTTTCTTACGTTATAGTCTAACACCTTTTTATGTCATAGAGTAACACCTTTTTTAATTGGTCGATCTTTTTTGTTATAGAGTAAAACTTTTTTATGTCATAGGTTATACCTTCTGTATCAGAGAGTAACACATTTTTGAATTTATATGTTATAGAGTAACACTTTTTGAACTTTTATGCTATACAGTAAAACCTTTTTTATATCATAGAGTAACACCTTTTGCAACAAAGCAGTCGAATTGGGCAGAGCACCTACTAATACAAGCGTTCGCTTGGAGGATTGGCTTCTATCCCCGTCGTAAGCTCACTATCACCACTACCATCGCCATCATCACCACTTATTATATAGGAAAAACTTACGGGTAAGGAGACGCCATCACCACCATCACCGCCATCATCACCACTTATTGTGTACGAACAGTTTATGGGTAGAGAGACATAGGTGTTACTCTATGACATAAAAAACATGACACTCTATGACATAAAAAAGGTGTTAATCTATGGCATAAAAAAGGTGTTACACTATGGCATAAAAAAGGTGTTAGTCTATGACATAAAATGTAAAGATATTATTGTGTCATACAAGATGCTACTCTATAATAGCAGATAAGTTGAAGATGGTGTTACTCTATTATATAAAAGTATAAAAAGGATGTTGGCGATATATTTATTCAGGTGATGCTAAATAACATAAAAAGGTGTTACTCTATGACCCAAAAGATGTTAGTCTATGACATAAAAGAAGGTATGACTCTGTAACATAAAAAACATGTCACTCTATGACATAAAAACGGTGTAACTCTATGACATAAAAAACATGTCAATCTATGACATAAAAGAAGTGTTAGTCTATAACATAAAAAAGGTGTTACTCTATGACATAAAGTGTAAAAAGATGTTATGTGACATAGAAGGTGCTACTCTATAATAGCAGATAAGTTCAAGATGGTGTTACTCTATACTATAAAAATATAAAAAGGATGTTGGCAATATATTTATTCAGATGATGCTAAATAACATAAAAAGGTGTTACTCTATGACATAAAAGTTCAAAAAGGTGTTACTATATAGCAATGAAGGTTTCACTCTATGACACAAAAGATGTTATTCTATGACATAAAAAAGCTGTTACTCTATGATCTAAAAAAGCTGTTACTCTATAACATAAAGAAGGTGTTACTCTATGACATAAAGTGTAAAAAGATGTTATTGTGTGACATAGAAGGTGCTACTCTTAATAGCAGATAAGTTCAAGATGGTGTTACTCTATAGTATAAAAATATAAAAAGGATGTTGGCGATATATTTATTAAGATGATGCTAAATAACATAAAAAGGTGTTACTCTATGACATAAAAGTTCAAAAATGTGTTACTATATAGAAATGAAGGTGTCACTCTATAACACAAAAGATGTTAAACTATGACGCAAAAAAGCTGTTACTCTATGACATAAAAAAGGTATGACTCTGTAACATAAAAAACATGTCACTCTATGACATAAAAAAGGTGTAACTCTATGACATAAAAAACATGTCAGTCTATGACATAAAAAAAGTGTTACTCTATGACATAAAAAAGGTGTTACTCTATGACTTAAGAAGGTGTTACTCTATGACTTAAGAAGGTGTTACTCTATAACATAAAAAAGGTGTTACTCTATAACATAAAGAAGGTGTTACTCTATGACATAAAAAATGTGTTACTCTATGACATAAAGTGTAAAAAGATGTTATTGTGTGACATAGAAGGTACTACTCTATAATAGCAGATAAGTTAAGATGATGTTAAATAACATAAAAAGGTGTTACTCTATGACATAAAAGATCAAAAAGGTGTTACTATATAGCAATGAAAAAGGTGTTACTCTATATCATAAACGTTCAAAAAGGTGCTACTCTATTACATAAAAAAGGTGTTTCTCTATAACATGAAAAAGGTGTAACTCTATGATATAAAAAGGTGTTACTCTATGACATAGAAAAGGTTTTACTCTATGACACAAAGTTTAAAAAGTTTTAACTGTATGACATAGAAGGTGTTACTCTATACCATAAAAATGTGTTACTCTATAGTATAAAAGTTCAAAAAGGTGTTACTCTATATCATAAAAGTTCAAAAAGGTGCTACTCTATTACATAAAAAAGGTGTTAATCTATGACACAAAGTTTAAAAAAGTTTTAACTGTATGACATAGAAGGTGTTATTCTATAACATAAAAATGTGGTACTCTATAATAGAATAAAAGTTCAAAAAGGTGTTACTCTATAGCATAAAAGTTTAAAAGTTTTACTGTATGATATAGAAGGTGTTACTCTATAATAGCATAAAAGTATAAAAAGGATGTTGGCGATATATTTATTCAGATGATGCTAAATAACATAAAAAGGTGTTACTCTATAACATAAAAAAGGTGTTACTCTATGACATAAAGTGTAAAAAGATGTTATTGTGTGACATAGAAGGTGCTACTCTATAATAGCAGATAAGTTCAAGATGGTGTTACTCTATAGTATAAAAATATAAAAAGGACGTTGGCGATATATTTATTAAGATGATGCTAAATAACATAAAAAGGTATTACTCTATGACATAAAAGTTCAAAAAGGTGTTACTATATATCAATGATGGTGTTACTCTATAACACGAAGATGTTAAACTATGACGTAAAAAGGCTGTTACTCTATGACATAAAAAAGGTATGACTCTGTAACATAAAAAACATGTCACTCTATGACATAAAAAAGGTGTAACTCTATGACATAAAAAACATGTCACTCTATGACATAAAAAAGGTGGTACTCTATGACATAAAAAAGGTGTTACTCTATGACATAAAAAAGGTGTTACTCTATGACATAAAAAATGTGTTACTCTATGACATAAAGTGTAAAAAGTTTAACTGCATGACATAGAAGGTATTATTCTATAACATAAAAATGTGTTGCTCTATAATAGAATAAAAGTTCAAAAAGGTGTTACTCTATAGCATAAAAGTTTATAAGTTTTGACTGTATGATATAGAAGGTGTTACTCTATAATAGCATAAAAGTATAAAAAGGATGTTGGTGGTATATTTATTCAGTTGATGCTAAACTATTGAAGCATAAACATGGCAAACACACCGGATGTTACTAGCAAATTTCAGGATGCAGTAGTACAAAAATCACAGTCTTTATTAGGTTTGACAAAAAGTGCTGAACTCTGGATACAGCTGATGATATGGACACTTCTGAAATCAAACTATGTAATATGAGCCCTGACCATAATAAAATAGCTAGCTCCAATAATGGTAAATTTGCAAAACTAGTCAAGAAATATGTAACGAAATTAAACGGAAATTCTAGGAGATATCTGGATAATATTTATGGTGTTTACAAGCGAGGAAATTTACTTATGATCGGAAATTCTCCAATAAAATTTGAAGACGACTTTGTCCAGATAAAGGAACGAAACTATCGTTTGTCCGTAGGATTACTGCAATTACTATTCAAAAAACTTCCGGATGAAAGTCTTATCAATTCTGTTGATTTGGATAATTATCGTATGATTATTGAAGTTTCGAGCGCTCACAAAAAGCACTATTGCGTGAATGAGTCGATTCGAAAACTAAAGAGTAACAAATTTTATAATTTTATTGCTCCAATGTTCGAAAAGTCGTCTGTAAAAAGTATCTCGCCATTATCTCGAGAAGATAATGTTAACGGAAGAGAGCAAAGTGAAAGGGTTGAGCAAACTAATCCAGTGGCAGCGAAAAAGATACTTAAACCAATAGTCAATCCTCTAAAGAAGCTCATAACTGTTGATACACGAGTTAACTCGCATTCTAACGAGACCGATAATTATTATGAAGTTGATCATTCTAGTGAAGATGCATCAGATTTCTCAACCGATGAATATTTACCTAGAAGAATTCGTAAGAATTATAACTTTATTAATTGGAGATATCAACGTGAAAGTAAAAAGAGACAGTGGACTAGTAATGATGAAGAGGAAGAAGTTGCTCCCAACATCTCGCGAGTAGATGTTACAACTGCATACGAACTCGACGTCTGGGATGATCCTAACAAATTAGTTGATTGCTTACAAGTACTCGTTGCTGAGCAAAACATGGGAATAAGAACTAACTATGGTGAAATCCGTTTTATTCTTAGTGAACTTCGCAATGCTAGTATCATAAATTAATCTTTCGAAGTTATATTGTACTAGATTATCTAAAAATTGAGATAGTGGCTAAGCCACATGTTAATTTTCAATAAAATTATTTTGGTAAACAAATATTTTCAAATACCCTGTCATATTTTTTCTATTTCCCACCATACTCTGTTGACAAATGAAGAGCCTGGAATTACCGATTATTTAAGGTGAATGATATAAAGGATTCAGAGTCGCGGAAAAACTGCAGTGACTGCCGAGCTCAGATCACGAACTCAGATTTTCAACTGCCCAGCAGTCCACGTTTTGCGTACATGAGTTTTCCGAGTTATACATGTTAAGCCCTAATCTGCAGAACAGGTGGGTGTCCGGGACAGTATTAAATTGATTATCCAATAAATAAAAGTAAAAATTCCCTTTTCAACCACCTCATACATTTCAATTTTAAAACGATAAAAGTCAACTGAAAAACTATGTATCTTTTTTTCTTTGAATAATGTTTATACTTTCAGTTCGTTTATAAACATTCAACTATTATTCAAGATACGAAAATTGAGTGCCTCGCTAAATTTTAAGTATGTAGGGTGTCTATAATTGAGTAGTATTTATTTATTTATTTTACGGATAGCATTGCCATTTTCTACAATAAATTTGAGCATTTATTATTTTATAAGACTTATTACACGTATAAACTGTTTATGATAGGATTATATAAATGAGTCGCTACATACATCTTATACTCTGAATAGAGGTGGTTCAATGATGTTTTTTTTTTTACTATAACTTTGCCAATAATTATTTGCGTGCAAAAAACGCATTATTTTTAGTATTTGTAGAGTGTTGATAATCTAATATTGACTAGCATAACCTCAAATTATCCTATTACCGGCTGTTTGTCTCACTTTGGCTAAAAAATCCTATCCAACTAAAGGGACCACCTACGTATTTTTTTTTTTTTACTTGTGTAATATTGTTTCTGAAATCAAATAAATAAACTATTTGCTGCAATTTTTATTTCACTTTGGGAAGGTTTAAGCACTATAAGTAAATCATATGTGACCCGAATAGTTTCCATTCAAACATAGGTATTATTTTCAAAAGAGAAAACTAGCTGAAATCAAGCGCACACTATATATATTTTAATACATTACATCTCTTTTCTAAATATTAAAAAAGTATTAATTTAAACTTCTGTGATGCAAAAATGTTGGAGTAATCGTAAAAGAATATCAGTATTATTTTTATAATACAAAGGTCTCAAACTATTTTCTATTTTAGGAGTTAAATATTTTAAATTTTCGCGCCTAACCACATCAGTTGAGTCATGCGGCCTGTTCATAACATGTTGCCAGGCGCGTGCCAGCCCATTTTTTTATAATTTTCCCATGAATATTTACACTGTCTGTATATGGGACTGTCAAATTCGGAAGCGTTATTTGGATGATACTTCAAAAAATAGGCCATATGCCTACGTTTAGATATGTATTGAACAAGCATCAAAATTTTAAGGCAACCTGTTCAAGGCCTACCGTACGCATCCTGACAAGGCCGGGGCATTTTATCTACCTCTGAGGGGTACATGCGCATGATCTCTATTTGTCCATTGGAAGAATTTTCGAAAACCGGTGATGGGGGTAGAAATTTTGGTTTTTCGGTTATAACTCGAGAAGAGGCGCTCGGATCGAAAAAAGGACGAAATTTTGGGGGTGCAACAATAGAGGGGACATACATTTAATTTATTATCCGACAAAGATGACGGATTTTCAAAAAATCGGTGGTGGGGGTAGAAATTTTGGTTTTTCGCTTATATCTCGAAAAGGAGCGCTTGGATCGAAAAACGGACGAAATTTTGTAGGTGTAACAATAGAGGGGACATACATTTAATTTATTATCCGACAACGATGACGGAATTTCAAAAAATCGGTGGTGGGGGTAGAAATTTTGGTTTTTCGCTTATATCTCGAAAAGGAGCGCTCGGATCGAAAAACGGACGAAATTTTGGGGGGTTTAACAATAGGAGGACATACTTTTAATATATTGTCAGACAACATCGACAGAATTTCAAAAAATCGGTGGTGGGGGTAGAAATTTTGGTTTTTTGCTTATATCTCGAGAAGGAGCGCTCGGATCGAAAAACGGATGAAATTTTGGGGGGTATATTCCAATAGGGGGACTATCACTTTTTTACATAGAACCATATGCTATATATAAAATTTTCATAACCTCAAAATTGTGCAAAATATTTTGCGCGCGCAGCGTCCTCGCAATTTAGCTATGAGTATGTATATGACTCGATAGCCTAGTGGTAAGGTGACTGCTCAGTAATCTAAAGATCGTCAGTTCAAATTCAACCTCCGGCGATATTTTTTTTTTCTTAAAAATTTTTTATATTAAATATTAATGTTTATCGGTAAAGTATATTAATACAGTATTCTACCTTACCACCGTGAACATTGAGGCCTTGCGCGTGCTATTAGAGACAAATTCAGCTATGAGCATACATATGTGTCGATAGTCGAGTGGTAAAGTTAATGCTCAGTAATCTGAAGATCGCAGGTTCGAATCCACCCTTCGGCGTTTTTTTCATGAAAACTTTTTATATTAAAATATTAATGTTTATCGGTAGAGTATATTCCTTTACCTACAGTGTTCTACCTTACCGACGGCACTACCGTGAAGGCATCGCGCTATAAGAATATAAATTAAGCTATGAGTATACATGTCTCGATAGCCGAGTGGTAAGGTGGTTGCTCAGTAATCTACAGATCGTGAGTTCGAATCCACCCTCCGGCGTTTTTTTCGTGAAAACTTTTAAATATTCGCAATGGTACTAGCCATAATGGAGTATACAACATGGAAGAGAATGCCGAATAAAAAAAGTATTTGAAGGATACTGAAGAGTTTGATAGACAGGTAGAACCTCACAGGATAGGAGCGAGGTGGGGCTCTTCTTATCCTCCTTCAAATTCTGACCGCTAGGTGGCTCTAGCAAGCAAAGTTAGTCAAGGCTTCGGTTATATAAGCGTGTTGCGGTCGTTAGAAGCTTTCATTCCCTAATAATGGGTCAAGCAGCTCGAGCTTACAGTTTTAATAAAAATTTATGTTCAAAATTACAAAAACAACCAATAATCCCGTATACAGTATTTAGAATATGTTTTTTTTTTTTTTTTATTGAAATGCAAAAGTTGAAATAGCGATTGTTATACGCGTTGAGAAAAAAACCGTGATTTACAATGCAATGTTTTACGAAGCCAAAATTCTAACTATTTATCCACGTTACGTTAACACAAAGAAAATCCATTTAAAAGCTTATTAAAGTCTAAATAAAATATTTCGTTGAATTTGATCAAAATAATAATTAATCCGTCTTGCAGTATTGGCAAAGTTCTTTAGAATCAAACAAAAAGAAAATTGATGATTAATGAGCGTATTAATAATTTCCGCAAAGTACAATTAAAGCATTGACCGGCAAATACTGTAGATTCAAAAATTCTAATTTGGGGGAGAAGACTCAAACGCACTGTCTGCAGCGCTTGGCCTTTGTCAACGACGATAGGTCATGTATTGAATTCCTTGAACTATTTACTCGTAGAAACACAATGAAATCGAAATTTTTTCCTTTATTTACGTACATCACAGTACGCTTGAACTAAGTACACGGATTAGATATAACTGGCAAGAATCTCATTTGTTTTTCAAAATGCGTAAGATGACTTTATTAGCGTTTAAGATAAATTTGAATTTTGAAAATTACTACGGATCATTGATTATGAATTTGAACTTCGGTATATACAACGTGCTATCATGGCCGCATTCTAAATGTTGACATTTATTATTTTAAAACCGAAATAAATTTGTATATGTTAATTCACCTTAAATGTTGTTTTACAGAATTTATAAAATATACTGAAAATTCCGACTTTTTTATTTACATTTTCTTCTTTTCAACATCAAAACGTATGAAATAAAAAAATAAATTTTATTGAACTAACTATCATAGAAAATTCCGCTTTCGTAAGGTATAGTTTGTGGGATTAGAATAAATTATATATATTTTTTTAAATCAAAGTATTTTGGTAAAATATCAATGTACGCGAAAAAGTGAAAACCTTTATTAAATGAATATGGTTAAAATAAAATCAAACCTTCAGGGTGATTGACCACACTTCCTCTGATCAGGTTGACTCTCTCTCTCTGTCTCTCTGTCTCTCTGTCTCTCTCTCTCTCTCTCTCTCTTTCTCTTTAACGCTCTTGCACTCTTAGGCGACGTAACTACTAGACTCGTACTTGGCACGAGAATGATCGGCGCATCTCTCAGCGAGCAGAGGCTCGTGTCGAAAAGGGGAAGCGAAGTGCCAGCAGCGGTAGCGTGCCGGGAGTGGGCAGCAGGCAAGCGCGCGGTCAGAGCCTAGTCACATGTGTTTGGCTCACTGTTATCGGGAGAGGGGGGTGGGGGGTGGAGAGGTATTTACACGAGCATTTGATTAACAATATTGCTCTATTTTTTGGTAGTATTCACAAAGTGAGAAGGAAAAATTAAATTCAGTTCAATGAGCTTAGGGTGCTAATAAAACTTTACGTTCAAAATTACAAAAACGAGCAATAATCCCGTATACAGTATATCGAATGTTATGTTTTTTTTTTCTTTTATTGAAATGCAAAAATTGAAATAGCGATCGTTATTGAAAAAAAACCGTGATTTACAATACAATGATTTACGAAACCAAAATTCTAACTATTTATCCACGTTACGTCAACATAAAGAAATTCCATTTTAATGCTTATAAAAGTCTAAATAAAATATTTCGTTGAATTTGATAAAAATAATAATTGATCCGTGTTGCAGTATTGGCAAAGTTCTGTAGAATCAAGCAAAAAATATTAATTATGAATGCGCGTATTAATAATTTCCGCAAAGTACAACTAAGGCATTTACCGGCAAACACTGTAGATTCAAAAATTCTAATTTGAGGGAAAAGACTCAAACGCGCTGTCAGCAGCGCTGGGCCTTTGTCAACGACGATAGGTCATGTATAGAATTCCTTGACTTATTTGCTTCTAGCAACACAATGAAAGCGAAATTTTTTCCTTTATTTACCTACATCACCTTACGCTTGAACTAAGTACACGGATTAGATATAACTGGCAAGAAGCTCATTTGTTTTTCAAAATGCGTAAGATGACTTTATTCGCGTTTAAGATAAATTTGAATTTTGAAAATTACTACGGATCATTGATTATGAATTTGAACTTCGGTATATACAACGTGCTATCATTACCGCATTCTAAATGTTGACACTTATTATTTTAAAACCAAAATAAATTTGTATATGTTAATTCACCTTAAATGTGGTTTTACAGAATTTATAAAATATACTGAAAATTCCGACTTTTTTATTTACATGTTCTTCTTTTCAAAGACAAAACGTATGAAATAAAAAAATAATTTTTATTGAACTAACTATTCTAGAAAATTCCGCTTTCGTAATATATAGTTTCTGGGACTAGAATAAATATATATTTTTTTGAAATCAAAGTATTTTGGTAAAATATCAACGTGCATGAAAAAGTTAAAACCTTTATTCAATTAATATGTTTCAAGTTTAAAAATTATGTTTGTTTATTTACTCTCCGTGTTTTTAAGTATAAAAATACTTACGTTTATGTACTTTGATTATTTTTTTTCCATGTCCTTATTTCGTATTAAGATGAATGAATATCTCTTTATTATTCTATCAATATTTATCGTATATAATTTAAAAAAGTTCTAATAACCTTAAATTAGCATTTAAAAACCTTTTTACATGTGTATTATGGAAAAGAATGTTTTATTAGTCGAAAGAACTGCTTTTGCTCAATGAAAATTTAGGTTGAATAAGTTTTATATTATGCAATGTTCCACAGAAATTTGAAATACACTAAAATCCTGCTAAAGTCTACACCGATAAATTCTACACATATAAAGTCTACACAGAATAACTCTACACAGATAAACTCTACACAGGTAAACTCTACACAGATATACTCTACACAGATAAACTCCACACAGATAAACTTTACACCGATAGACCCCACACAAAGAAACTCACCACTAAGATGTTAAACACAAATTTAATTAATAATATTGATCGTTTGTACATGAGTAAATGTGAACACCGACATTTTTAACACAAGTTAGAAATTCATCACAGCAATGAATTGGGTGTATTTAGTTAAACACAGTTCAAATCTACACCTTTTAAATTCACACAGCAGAAAATCTCCACTGATAAACTCTACACCATGTGTAGATGTAGCCCGTGTTTAATTATCCCAGTGGTCATTTAATCAGTGTATACTTTTTTATGATTATCGATGTGTATAACATATCAGTGTTCAAATTATCTCGTGTAGAGGCTATGTGTAGACCTTAAATGTGCACAATATCACTGCTATCATTTATTTTTTCAGATCAAACGTTTAATGTAGAAGTACTGAGTTATAAACAAATTTCCGATATACTTACTCACCTACTAGGAACTTACTTGAAAAGAGAATTAATAATGCACTACTATAATCTGTTAGATTTTCGGTTCGTTCAAGGTTCAATCGTATGTATCCATGACCTCATTATTTACACACTTAAAATTCCTATCCTAAACCCCATTGAATGCTCCCTATTACAAAGACTTTCTATCATCAATGATAATAACCAAACGGAACTCGTCGCTTTGCCATGGAGGCTAATTGGACCTTTAATCAAACTATCAGCTCAAAATTGTCAAGAAATTTACAAGCAGAGTTATACTTTTGTCAAAAAATCGTCACGAGAGAAATTGAAGCCACTATTATTCTAATAAATACGCCTTTACTTCTAGCATATCCTTTGTCTGATTATTTAATGTTGATATCCAGTAATTACCAAACAACCATTATTCGTAATAATATCAAAATTAAGTTTCGAGGAACCCATTTGATCGAAGGAAATGATCTACAAATAGAAGAACATATACTCGACAAAAATTTGGGAAAAATAAAACAGCCAGATTTAATTTTACCTATGATTATTAAAGACGATCAAGTCAATTTTGAGGCTTTGAAAACATTATCAGTTCCAACAATAAGTATACCAAAATTACAATCTTCGAGAATTGAGTTTCATCTGTCATTAACCAGCATCATTATCGGGATATTGATTATTGTAAGTTTGGTGATATATATGATACGTAAAATGTGGAATAATCGCAGAGTGATCCAAAATCAATCTATCCGCCAAGCCAATGACCAGGAGGTCATTGAACTTCAGCGTGGAGGAGTAATGTAATACCTTTGCGCTGACCGTCCACGTTCGGCTGCTAGCCGTGCCAGTCTGCAGTTTCAAGTTATTAAGAGATAAGGGGAAGAAGACAGTTGGCGGCAGTCATATAATGCAGTCACTGTCGGGTCCTCGAGTTGTAACGACCTGTTATAATAAAGAACACTGTTTTCTACTAAAGTAGTGTATATACTACTATAGAGAGACGACGGTGAGTCACCGCCCCCGCCCGGGCCACTGTTATCTGTGTTTTGATAAACATGGTAATTAATGTATGTTTAATTGCTTTTTAATGGTATGTTTATGTAAACAAACATAAACAAACAATCAAAATAAACAATAAAGAAATAAATAAACAAGCATTAATTACACATGTTATCGATGTTTTCATAAACATTGTAATTAAAGTATGTTGAATTGTTTTTTAATGATATGTTTATGTAAATAAACAATCAAAACAAACAATTAAGATGTAATTAATTACAATGTTAATGTATACAAGGATAACAGTGGCCCGTACGGGAATCGGTGACTCACAGCATCACTCCATACCAGTATAGCGCGTTCTTCTTTTCGAAGAGTGTAGGGGTATGCTATAGTGTATGACAGCTGAACCCTGTGGCAGCAGCCGAAAGCCACCAAGAGCTTACCTTGCGGAGAGAGATTGGTGTCGTCACAATTTTTTATCTTACCATGTGTATTTCGCCTGTAGCATGCTGAACTATCGCATCTCTTCTTTATTCCGATATTCGTATAGAAGCCTTATCGCTATTAATTCTAAGAACTCCAGAGTATTTCTATTGCATTCTCCTTATCCACGCTCTTTCGTCTCACAAAATTAAAAAATTTTTTTTAAATATTAATAAAAATTTACAACACCATCGGACTCGTAAGAGGTTCTCGCAAGAGAATCAAAAGTCTCATATTTTTTCGATATACTTAACGCGAGCTGCAGAGTTTATAACTTATTCATTGAGCGTTTTTTAGGATGAATTTGCAAATTACCACGACGATAATTTTATTATTAACAATTGCACAATATATATAAAAAAGAGCAAAAAAAAGCAAATTTACGAATTTTGTATAAGTAAGGATTGATGGATAGATGGTAAAATAAAAAGATAGTCGGTTTCTAAACAGCTGAACGAACTCGGTCCTGTCGCAGCATCCGAAAGCCAGCAAAACCTTACGAAGATTGTATCATTACACATGCCAAGAATTGTTGATGTATTAAATACTATATTATTTGATAATAAATAGAAAAATTTGAATATACTTACTATGTACTTCTTTTTGTCTTTCTTGCCTTCCTCTTAATCCCAACTTATTGTATTTTTTTAAGACGTTAATTTTTACTTTACATTTCTAAATTGCAACTTATATAAATTAAATTTTATTTCACGAAATGAAGCTAACTTACATTT